>PVKU01012039.1:0-38653 GCA_004027475.1 Anoura caudifer
GGGAAATTGCTTTCTTGGGCACATTAATATTTCTTGCTGAAAATGCACATTAACCATCAGTCTGGCTGGATACTTGGGGAGATCCTGTAAGATGTAAAACGGTTTAGAGTGCTTTCAGTTTCAGAGTGCCTTCTGAAGTCGCCAGGCGTGATACTGGATCTTGTGGGAGGAAATCTCTTCCAATTTTCTAGGTTTCTGTAAATATATGAGTTATATGGTTATAAAACCTTATGTTGGAAAATATGTTTAAGAAACATTAGTGCACTGCAGGCAGGGACCACATAAAAGATGCCAAAACATTTAATGCCCTAGTTAAGTGTCTCATCCAAGCCCCGCTTTCTGGAACTGGATAAACAGAACATCTTTTTTCTTTCTCGTCTGAGCTTTCATTCCCTGCCCACCCCCTCCATCTAGCCTCTTCAATGGAACGGTAAATGGAAATTTTATTTCCTGCCATCTACAGACCTATTTACCTGAATGTCTGAGCTCACCCTTGCCTTTCTCAGGTCTACTTTTTCTTGAAATGTGCTTTTACTTTCATCTCCCTGGCTCCATTGCTTGCTCTCTCTTTTTTTTTAAACCCTTCTCTAATCCTGCACTCTGTGTACTTTAATCTGTAACCCTGGACTTTGCTCGCCATTCTGCGTAGCCGCCTTTAAACTTGCATTATCTTCCAGAGTCGCATTTTCTGTCGTTATGCATTTAAATCCCTTTCCACAGTCTGTAGCAGTGAAGAAAATAAAATAAAGAACTATTATCAAAAGCCATTTCTGCCAATTTAAAAGGTCTAATTGGATGGCTTTATCGCCTTTGATAATTCCATTATCTTTGCAAACTGTGACTTGGATTTACAGTTCTGTTGTGTGTATGCGTGTGTGTGTGTGTGTGTGTGTGTGTGTGTGTGTACTTGTATTTACTACAGACAGGAAGAACCTTATGCCCCATGTCCTTTCTAGTCTTTTATTTTTGGAACTTGGAGAATTGATTATTTTAAAATGAGAAAAGGGGTGTATGTGTGTATAAATAAATGATAGACTGTATATGACCTGTATAGCAAAAGTTTGCTGACCCTGTATGGATTTAACTTATTTAAAAGTATGTCTGTTTGGGGGACCTCCTTTTCACCCCCTCCCCCAAAGTAAAGTGCTTAATCGTAGAATAGTGAGTGTGTTAGAGCCTGAGCTGACCAGTTGGGGAGACTTTAAAGGAAAGTTGTGACCTTCTGCTCATGGTTCACCCCCATGCTCTAGCTTTCTGTCTGGAAAACGGTGCAACTGGACTCAATGCTCTCTGCGATTAGAAGCATGTTGGGCTGGATGTGAGCGGCTGTGGTGTGTAAATGCCCCATGGGAAACACCTGCCGGTGGAACTGGAGGAGGCCTGGTAAACCGTTTGCGGTTGATATCATGGCTCTCCAGCCCTGGAGAGGATGCACGGTCCTCCCTGGCCTGGGCCTTGCTGCTGCTGCAGCAGGCAGTGTGCTTCCCATCACTTTACTGAGGTGGGAGTAGTACAGATCACAGCTAAGAGAAAAACATCTATTCAGGGCTCAAAGAAATGTGCCAGCTGTGCTGGTCATGGCCGTGAAATGTTTTTAATTCCTCTTAAACCTCTAAGCATTTGCTGAGGAATGTTAAATCAACCAGAGAATTTCTGGTGTTATGTTCCCCAGACCAATATTGTATAGCTCTTGTGGGTGCTCCTGAGATTTTCGATTTCCACCACTGGCGTCGTCTGCATCCCTGTGATGCTTTTGGACTGACTTTGACCTGAACCCCTTTGCCCTTGTGCAGTTAAAGCACCAGACTCAACAGCTTCTCTCTTTAGCTTCTCAGCCACTGGATCACCCCACGTGCTCTGTGCCATCTGTTCACACATAAAACTTCTCTCCCTTTGTAATAAAAGGAAGCTGGAAGTTAGGGATCTTTCATTGTATCTTCAAAACAAACCAACAGAACAACATGTTTGGCAGTGATACTACAGTGCAGTGTCAAAGTAAACTGGAAATAGAAGCCTTTCCTCACCAAACCCCATCTCTAAGTCCCGGTTTATTGCTGACCACTTAGAACCAGAGTGCAGGAGTGCAGCTGCTCGGAGGGCTGAAGGTCCTCGTGGTTACGGCATGCTTTGGAGATTCACCCCCACCAGACTTGCAGTTCATGAAAATATTTGTTTTGCTTAATGTAAACAAAGTTTATGGGCAGACTTTGTAATTAGGAAACTCTTAATTCTCTTTTTACCCTTGTACCCCCGATGTCTCCTGTATCACATTAGAGAATACTAAGTAAGAAAATAAACCCTTTCTCAGTAATGGGCTTTACTTTTTATTTCCGGCATTGTCACAATACATGCATTTCTTCCTAATTTTGTGTCCCCATCCAAGTCAAGGGACTTGAAATCCGGGTTGCCATGTTTCTGTATAGGTCAGAAATATTTGTGTGTGAGCAGCAAAGTCAGTGCCTGCCTTGTCAGAACACCTGCCCCTGCCTGGCCAGGGCATCCACGACCCCGTCAGTGATTTAGCCAGCACAAGGGCAGCCCCCAGGGCAAGGCTGTTCTCTTCAAACCACAAGGAAAACCACTGTCACCTCTTCGAGGGCCCATCCCACATCCTGTGTGTGTAGCCTCCTGGGGTTGTGGGCTACGGCCTTAGTGCTTTCCAAGGTCTTGTCTGGCTCCTAGTGTTTCTTGCTAAACATCCAGGAATGGCCAGGTGCCATTCCTGCAGGCATAGCACCTGTTTGCATTCCTGAGGTGACACCATTGTGATAGGGACTGGTTGTGACCGCCAAGCACTGGCCCAGAGAAAACAACTGTCCCTTCCACTTTCACAGGTCTCCTCCATGTAGTGGGCGTTCGCTCCAGTGGGGGTAGGCCTTATGGTGCACTCCCAGCTCTGCCTTAAGATCCATTTCACTGCCAGACAGTTGAAGGAGAGGCAGCTGGGAAACGTCATATGCTTCCTCAAGACCTCAGGAGGCGGTTTTTACAAGATTTTAGGCTTGACTGTGGTGACGTAAGACTGGCTCCCAGGTGCCAGGGATTGGAGGTAGTGGTATCTCACAGTGCAGACTCAGGGGAGCAGGGCGGAGGGTTGCAGGAGGACCAGCGTGGGGACATGGCTGTTCGCATGGACTTAGAGTCCCCGTAACTTCTGCCTGCTTGCTTCCGTCAGGGAGAGACTAGTATTTGTCTTGGGCATTTGCATGAATATTCTTGTTTTTCAAAAGTCTGGTAATTCTTGCTTTTTCTTCAAATATCAGTCATTTTGGCTTTTAGTGATAAATCTTCAGTTTCCAAGTTTATTAAAACCTTTTCAAGCATAGCCGGCCCAGGTGAGACTGACAGTACTTTGCCAAAGTTGCCAACTTCCCCATCCTGGCACTGTGACTTTTCTGTTCACAGTGCGGGTGGTTTTGAGCTGCCTTTGAAAGTCAGGCTTCAGCTTGTTTGCTTCTTTTAAATGCCACCCTTCCAGGTCTGGTGGGGTGACTCCCTGCTTCGCCACCCCTGCTAGCAGGAAAAACAAGCACAGGGATGGAGTTTGAACTGGATGGTTTGGGTCGCCATCCCCTCTGAGCCTTGCTTACGAGGACCTGCCTGCCCAGACAGCCCTCAGTTCACATCCAGGCCTTGAGTGCTCAGTCTGGAAGGTGTGTTAAGGGTTGCTCGGACAGCATCCGTCAGACCGATTTGCTTGTGGAATACTACCTGAACTTTCCAGTTCTGTACGTTAAAGCTTGAAGATGTTTTTAATAATCAGGATAGTGATTTACCTCCTCTGCTTGTGCTTCCTCAGTTGCTTCTCAGTGCGGGTCGGGGGAGGAGGTGATGGGTCTGAGGGGAACTGTAGGAGGAGGGCTTGTGATCTGACAACTTGGGGATGGAATTGGCTGTATTTTTTTTCCCCCCACTGAGGCTGGTCCTAGCCTACATATTGTCTTCCATGTATACTCTCCTCACTTGTAATGGCATCTTTGTATTTTTTCTTCAGATCTGTTTAGTCTATAATGTTTAGTTTCCTAATAGTAAGCTTGTTTGTGTGAAGTTCATTCAGGGTCTGAATGCCAAGAAGAACCTGGTTAAGAAGTGAGCCATGGTTCCAGTCTTGTGGCTAAGGGTTTGGGCTGGTTGAGTTATAGGATGGCCCACCTTGTGCCGTGGGTAGCGTGAAGGGCATCACATGGGAGGAGCTGTATGGGGCTGGGGAGGAATGTTGAAGTAGGCTAAGAGCCTCCCTTGGTCATTATTATTGGAGAGAAGTGGTGGGAGGCCAGAGAGTTGTGGAATGGATCTTGGTATTTGAGTCTATTCTACTGGTACTTATAGTGAGATCAGTAACCCCTTCCTTTACTTTAGGCTGAAATCAAAGCTGCTTGTGAGTCATTCATACTTGATCTTGGTCTAATCTCAGATCAGTGGCTTTCTGGACCCATTGTTATGAATGAAACCAGACTCATTGGTATGATGTTGAAAGGGTATGAGGCAGTTTACTGATGCTTGAGTGGTGAAACCTGAATTTTCCCTCACAGGGTCAAAAGTCATAAAAGTGGTAGAGAAAAAAGTTATTAAAAATTCATCACACACATATGATATATGGGAATTATATTCTAAGAATGTAGTTCTTAGGAATTAAATTTGCTTCTACCTAGAATGGATAATCTAATCTAAGGTTTGTTTTCTCCACTCCAGGAAGTGACTTTGGTCCAGACGCTTCCCCCACATCCTTGCCTCCTGGCCCTGGTGGTGACTTTTCTGTGAACAGTCTTCCTATAGCAGATGACACCTACAGGGTGAGCTTGGCCAAAGGCGTCTCCATGTCTCTGCCTTCATCACCTCTGCTGCCTCGACAGTCCCACCCGGTGCAGTCAAGATCAAACAAAAAATCTCCAGGTAAGCAAGCCATAAACAGTACCCAGACCAGTGAGTGGTCTTGGTTATAATGTAGGAATATGTGGATTGAAATTAAGCAAAACTAGGGCTTATAAGAAATCTGAGAACAGGTTTTTTCTTTGTTATAGTAACTTATGAAAGAAGGAAATCTTTTTAAAAATTACAAATAGATTAATTTCCTTAGTTAAAAATATAAAGTATATTGATTACTGAGGCTAGACTTTTACAAAGATTCAAGATCTTATCAGTATTAATATTAGCCATTGGTTTTGGGGATTTCTTGCTTATGAATTAGGGAACACTTTAATCCAAACACATTGTGGTGCATTTAAAGGATTTGGATTTTGTCAAATGTAATCTGATAAGTTATTACTACCAAGTGTTCTATACTGATGTATTTTCCTTGATTACATCATCCAGCATTTGAATGGCTATAAAATTTAATTGTGAAAATTCCTCCTTGTAAAGTGTCAGGGGAAAGGGACTTATGGATTACTTGTTTAAAATATTTTTCACTTTCCTCCCTCATGCTCACCAACTTTTTATACTTAACGTTACCAGTAAAAGCCCAACATTACTTAGCTTAGAGAGATTATGAATCAGATGTGAGGAAGGCATTTCCAAAATGCTGATACCAGGAGTCACAGAAGTTCTTTGATCTTTGAGGTTGGCTGAGTATTTGTTTACTGAGGGTAGGACAGTTTGGGGCCTGCTTACTGGCCAGTGCAGGTTCTTCTCATGTACATGTAAACATGCTTGGAATTAGTCTAAAATGTGTCCTGGGATGATAAAATTGGTATCTTTTTTTCTGGTTTCCTAAATATTTGTATTTCTTATTGCCATATGCATTATTTCTGAATCATTTAGTGGATAGTTGAAGTTTGTGGGGAAGTAAATTTAGAAGGGCAACTCTTAAGGCTTTGAATGTTAGAAATGGTGCTCTGAATTGGTGAGTGTCCAAAGTATTTTATTGTTCTAGAGATTTCTTATTTTGGACAACATTGTTTACAATTCAGTCATTAGCTGGAACTTGGAAACCTTTTTGGTATGAAGCAATTTCCTATGCCAAGGAATTTGACCTGTTTATCAGTATTTAGGGAAATTCCTGGAATGTCCATTCTTCCTTCTCTTTGCCCTCCCCCTACCGTTGTATCTCTTGTCGGATTTCTTCTCTTCTCTCGAATCAGTTTCCACACTGCCTTTCTTGCTGGCTGCCCCATTGTAATGACTCCCTTTCTAGAAATTGTGCACAGCATTTTACTTTTTCTTTTACCAGCCACATTGTTTGTCCTTTTTTCTTGATTAGTGCGTTTGTGTGCTTCCTATGTCTGATGGTTGAGGATAGGCGCTGTGTCTTCTCTAATTGTACCTCATCTCTATAAAACAGGTAGTAGAGAGAATTCTGACCCCATCTGGACTCGTAGGGACCTCAGCTGAGGGTAATGCCCAGTGCAGGGATTTGACTGTGAGTGGTTTTCTCTTCTCTAGTCTGTCCTCCCGCAGGCGACTTGTGCCTGAGTCTTAGGACAAGCACACACTCGAGAGACTAGGGACTACTGCATTTCAGATATAATTTCATTATTAGTAACAAATTCAATGTTTGTTTTAGTAAGACTTTAATAATCTTTTTTAAAAATTGAGTTTAGAGAGAGGAGGTGGGGAGAAAGAGAAAGAAAGAGAGAAAGAGAAACATCGATTTGTTGTTCCACCTTATGCATTCATTGGTTGATTGTTACATGTACCCTGACCAGAGAATTGAACCCACCACCTTGACGTTATTGGGATGATGCTCTAACCAACTGAGCTCTACCTGGCCAGGGCCCTGCTGAGTGTTGTGAGAGGGCAGATGTATTTGTTTTTTCCAGCTTTATTGAGATACAGTTGACACATGTATACACAATTTTATGTATGTATGTGTTGGAAAATGATTACAGTAAGGTTAGTTAATATATCCATCACCTCACATTGTTACAGTTCATATATTTGTTTACTTAGTGGCATTTTAGTGGGATGTTAGCATAGCACTGAGTGGTGTGACAAGCCTGGGAAGTGTGGCTGTCCCGGAGGGTCTTGAGGCTACAGCACATCTGCGGGGAAGTCCCGGATAGGCCTCGTTCCTGTGTCCTGACCTAGTTACCTATCTTTGGTTATGAGAATATGTCCTACAGTTTGTTTTTCTTGTAGGAACAAAATTTACATTTGCTGAATTCTTTGTAAGTCCTTATGAATAGAAGGAAGTAGCTCTGCAACATTCGACCTTTTACTGGATTGAAGATTAGATGCTTTTGGCCCAAATGGTAATTAAATACACTAAGCAGATTCTTCTCTAGAGGAGCAGTGCTTGTGTCGTGCCCAAATTTGTGCTGCAAATTAGTGTCTCACAGTGGTACTTTGGCTTTATTATCTTCATAATTTTAGAGTTAAGGGTAGAGGAGCTTGCTTAAAAACGGCAGTGACTCAGAATACATCAGACAAATAAACAGCATTTTCCCCACAGAAACACAGATTTCTGTTTAAGCCATATTGTTGGAAAACTATCCAGAGCCCTAATGTTCTACCTGCTTGCAAAAATGGCTGACATATGGTTGTGATCGTGCGCCGGGTTTAAAAATAGCCATCTATTAAAAAAGGTAGCTGTTATTGGTAACGATACAGTACATACTGTTGGTGCTGTGGGTGCAGCACCCATAGGTATGGAGCCCTCTCCTTCTCCTTCTACCACAGTGGGATCTTGTCATCTTTCACACCCAGCTCTGAAATTACCTTGATGATTTTCCCATTTTAAAGACAAGACCCCCCCCCTCTCTCTTTTTTTAAGAAGGTACTTTAAAAAAGAACAAACCCAAGCCTGTTTTACTTGTTTTAATAGAAAATCTTCACTGACTGATGCTAATAAAGAAACTGTCAAGGACCAACACTGTTGGTCTAGGAAAGGTCAAACACCATAAACCTTGTAATAGGCACTCACACAGCCTGCATTAGTGAAAGTCTGTATACTCATACAATTGGTGATTAGCTCTCCGGCCATGGGAACTCTGGGCCGGAGACAATTTCATTAACCTTGCAATACCCTGCATTTAGGGTGATTGAGTTTCTTACATTCCACTTATACTGCTAATTTTTTTACTTACTTTTCTACTACCTTGTCCATTTTATTTATTTATTTATTTATTTTTCCTGCTAGTCGAAAGATGCAGTTTTCTGAGTATTTCAGTTTTTTTTTTTTTTTTTTTCCTAAATGGAAAATACATTTTCTGGTAATGAAAACAAGGACCAGCATCCATTAAAGTAATTCTGTGGCTAGTGCAAGCCTTTTTGGATTAAGAATTCATTAATATTTGTAATGTATCCTTTTGTCTTCCAGAGAAGAGCGTAGCCCATTTCCTGTGCCTTATTTATTAGTAATATCATTAGTTACTTTATATTTGGATTACATTTCCCAGGTCCCTTTAGGCCCATTATGAAACAATCAAAAGGTACTGCACCCTTGAGAAGCAGCCTTTTAAAATACTGTGATGGCTAAGATGGCAGATGGTGACAAGTGGGTGATACTGCTTTTCTTGTCCTTGTTTGTATGGGGAGACTGGGTCCTGCTGGTCCTTCGCACCTTTACTGCTTCCAGTTCCAGGGCTGTGTGTCCTTTGACAGAGCTGATGTAGCAGTTTTAAAAACCCCTCTGGCTGGCTGTTTCTTTAAGGGAAAAACCTCAAAGCTGACAGGCCATAAAATGGAAGTCATCCTGCCCTTTGATTCTTTGACCATGAGTTAATGTCTTCCAGGGCTTGCCCTCTCTCAGCCCTCAAGACCGTTTCTTGTAGAAAATTGGAAGTCCCAGCGTAGAGACAGAACTACTCTCAGCAGTTTGATTTTTCTAGTTTTTTTTTTTTTTTTAAACTACTCCACCTAAACCTGAGACCACAGATGCTCTGCCTTTTCCCCCTTAATATCATGTCATGAGCAATTTCCAGTTTGCCTGAAGAACTTGATATTTAATGTCCATTTTTCCAATATTCCATAATGGAGTTTTAACTAATTTCCAGTTTTGAGATGTTTTGTTATTTTTTTAGTTTTTTTAAAAAGATGATTTTAGGGAAAGAGGAAAGTGGTTGGGGGGAGAGAGAGAGAGAAGAAACCTTGATTTGTTTTTCCACTTATTTATTATGCATTCATGGGTTGATTCTTGCATGTGCCCTGATTGGAGATTGAACCTGCAATCTTGGGATATCAGGACGATGCTCCAAACAACTGAGCTACTCTTCCAGGGCATTAGGGTTTTTTTTTGTTTGTTTGTGTTTCTAGCGTAAGCCAAGAATTTTTGTTTTGAGTTTGTTTGTTTTGCTATTAAATGCCTATGAATTTTTCAGTTTTAATTGTGGTAAAATGCACCTAAAATTTACCATCTTAACCCTTTTTCATGCACAGCTCAGTGGTGTTAAGTACATTCACATTGCTGTATGACCAGTCTCCAGAACTCCAATGTGAATATTTTTGTCCAGTAATTTTTAATACACAGCTGGTATCTTAACAGTGGCAGGTTCCCAGAAGTGGAATTATTGAACTAAGTGGACCACATTTTTAAGGATTCTAGAAACATACTGTCGAATCATTTTGCAGAAAAGCCGTATTGATTGCACATTCCCTCTAGCATTCTTTGAGAGGCTTCTTTTTGAAGTTAACCTCTCCAGGGAATAGTCTTAAATGGACGGTGCTGGTAGGTGCTTTGTTGGGCTGAGTGTGGACTACTGAGAATTAGGAAGAGGAGGCTGAGAGAAATCATTCCGTGACCTTCCTCTTTTGAACTTCTCTTCTGTCTACGCTTCTCAGACAACTTTAATTTTCTTTCTTTCCACAATACTGTCAGGGGAAATATCACAGCTGAGTCGGATCAAGTTCATGGTCAGAAACAGCATTCAGCTGACTCCCAGTCTGAGCTGCAACCCCACAGTCCGTTTGGTGGTGAGAACCATAGAGGAGGTGGAGTTGGCAAGGCCTCTATAGCAGCAGTCCCCAACCTTTTTAGCCCCAGGGACATGTTTTGTGGAAGACAGTTTTTCCATGGACTGGGGTGGGAGGGATGGTTCGGGATGATTCAAGCTCACCACCTGCTGCGTGCCCCAGTTCCTAACAGGCCCAGACTGTTACGGGTCCTTGGCCCAGTGGTTGGGGACCCCCACTCTATAGCATATCCAGTCAGACCTCTTTGCAGAAGAGAAACCAAAGATCGCTCATCTTTACAGAACTTGCCCCAATGTACAAGCTTTTGGTGGAGCGTGGCCTCAGCCTAGGCAACCCCCTCTGTCTCCAGCACATTGTCTGTCCTATGCCAGCCTGCATTGTTCTGCATGTCCATTGTTGATACATGTCGTTGATGACGTGGCTTTGTGTTCTGGTTGCATGTACATGGGGCGGTCAGAGGCTCACGGTTGTGCACATGGGCATCTGTGCAGCTCGTTCTCGGGGAGGTGAATGAAACAGGAGATGCACAGCCCCAGCAGGCTGGTTCTGGGCTCTGCCTTCACCTCTGAGTGGTCAGGGCCACAGCCAGGGATCTGACCTTCAGCAAGGACAGTTCCTCCTGCTGTGGTGAGTAGGACAGCATTGTTTGTTTTCTCCTGGAGATTTGCTACCTGGAAGCCTCCTCCAAGGAGTCGGCGGCCCTGCCTGTGCTTACTGCCTGCTGAGCCATGAACGGGACACACACACTTTCTGCTCTGCATTCACACATTTGCTCCACTGGGAGCCTAAGGACCTCTGAGTGCCATTTATTCCGCTGCCCCTGAGTCCTGGTTCACCCATATACAATCTGGCTGTTCCTTGAAATCAGCTCAGAGTTTTAAAGAAGAATACTGATGCCTGCGTTGGACCTTCAGAAATCATGATTTAATTGTATATGGAGGATGGCCTGGGCCCTGGGATTTTTGTAAAGCATCCCAGGTGATTCAAACATGTAGCCAAGTTTAAGAGCCACTGATAAATAATGGGATTATCTCATAATTCCTTTTCAGGGAATGTAAACAGAAATATATAGGTATTTATCTTCATTTTCTAAATTTTAAAAATGATATTTGAGGAGGGACATACAGTACAAAAATGTACAAAATAAAGATGCGGTAGATCTTGGTTCCCTCTGTACCCCCTGGAAAACGACTGCTCTCGACCTGGGGTTGCGCGTCTTTCCCGTCTCATTTCTGCAGCACAGAAACGCTGGTGCATTTGCCCATTCCCCTGAGCACTGGACGCGTGAGAGGTTCCCTGATTTCCACTAAGTAAAGGACTGCGGGAGAACATTCTTGAATATTAATATTTAAAGGCATCTCTGACATTTTCATTGAATAGACTGTAAAAGTGGGATTACTGGGTGAAAGCATTGATGTTGAGAATGAATGTTTTTATAGTTATTGGTCATTTCTACTTTTTTCTGTGGAGAATTTTTTTTTGTAGTAGTTATCCTCTGTTCTACGGGGGCAGTATAGGTTTCTTCTTGAATGATCACAGCTTTCTTATTGTTTGTTTTAAGGCTATTAGTCAAGGAAGTTATTAAAATATTTTTCTAGTTCATCATTTTCCATTTAATTAGGTTTACAATGTTTTATGACTCACAGAAGTTTTTCGTTTTCTCAGTTTAAATTTACATATTTCTTCATTGTGATTTATCCCATTGCATTTTTTGAAAACAGCTTTATTGAGATATTTTACATACCATATAATTCATTCATTTAAAGTTTAATAGTTCAGTGTTGCTGGTTTGTTTGTTTTTTTTTTAGCATTTTTGCAGGGTTGTGCAACCATTGTCACAATCTAATTTTAGAACATTTTTATCTCCCTTAAAAAAATTCTCATTAGCACTCACTGCACATTCCTTCCTACCCCCCTCCCCGCACCCCAGCCTTTAACAACCACTGATCTGCTTTCTGTCTCTACAGTTGGCCTATTCTGGGCATTTCATATAAATAGAATCATACAATACGTTGTCTTTTGTGACTGGCTTCTTGCATGTAAGAATGTCTTCTAGGTTTATCCATGTTGTAGCATGTGTTACTACGTATTTCATTCCATTTTATTACCACATATTTTATTCTATGTTCATGCCACTCTTTAAAACTCCATTCTTCAGTTTATGGACATTTGGGTTGTTTCTACGCTTCTCTGCTGTGAACATTTGTGTATGTATCATTTTTGTGTGGATGTACCTATTCATTTTTTCTTGGGTAGTACCTAGCAGTAGGATTGCAGGATCATATGGTCACTCTGTGCAACATATCCAAGTACTGCCAAATCGCTTTACAGAGTAACTGCACCATTTCCTATTCTAATCAGCAGAGTATGAGGCTTTTAATATCTCCACACCCTTGCATTTATTATGGTCTTTTTTTTTTATTATAGCCATTCTAGTGCATGTGAACTGGTATCTCATTGTAGCTTTATTAAGATGTAAGAACTCCTATTATATGATGGATACAAGTTATACAATATGAAATGTTCTGTGGGGTTTCTTTTTTTATACTCATGATAGTATTGTTTCAAGCACAAAATTTTTTTATTTTGATGTAGTCCAATTTATTATTTTATTGCTGTTCTTTGATGTCTTATCTAATAAACCATTGCCTAATCCAAGTTCACAAAGACTTAAACTTTTGTTTTCATCTAAGAGTTGTATAGTTTTAACTTACATTTAGGTCTATAATCCCTTCTGTGAGTTAATTTTGGGGTGTATGGTGTGAGGTTGGAGCCAGCTTCATCCTTTCACATGTGGACATCAGTTGTTCCAGCAGCATTTATTGAAAAGATAATTCTTTTTCCCGCTGAATGGTCTTTGATTGACCAGGTCATTGCTGTGCCCTAACCCAGCCCTGTTGTTGCACTTATTCCTTTGCTTCTTCTCTTCCCCATGCCCTAGTCAGAGTTGGCCTCAGGCCTGGCTCACATTTCTGCCTCATCCAGACTCCCCTCACGCCTGTCCTGTACCCTCCGTAAGAAGGAACTTACCACAAACAGCTCTGTGCATCTTCCTTCGTCTGCCCTGACATTCTCTGAGCTCCTTGTCTTTGTTTGGGTCTTGTCTTTGTTTCCCCCTTGGAAGCCTGCAACCCAGGCTCTAATCTCTCCCTTCAGTTATCCCTGGGAGGGGCATAGATATGTTCCTGTTAAAATGAATAAGATTTTAATAGTCGGCTTTCATCAGCTCCATGTGATTGGCTGAAAATACTAATGGAAACCACAAGTTAAATGTGACACCACCTTACATTTATAAATCTAGTAACACACTTTCCCCTTATCCGGAGAGGACTGATGCTTTAACTGAAAGTCCTACCCCTCTCTCAGGGCTTTCTCTCATCAGGCAGGGGGCAAAGGTGAGTATGTCTGAAACTGGGTTTGCCAGCAGCCTCCTCAGCCCTGTGTTTCTGTGCTCCTGTCACCCTCCTGCTTTCTCAGGCTTTGGGCACTCTTGCTGCATGTTTCCGGCCGCCCGAGGTTAATGGTGATGGGAGGTTGTATCCAGTCACACCTTACAGCAGTGTCAGCGGCACCTGTGGTGGTGTCAGGTGGCGGCTGCAGCAAACCCAAGCCCATGCTTAGGAATGGGTGTTTTTATCTCAAGAAAATTGATGGGGGCAGGGGCAGTGGAGGAGGGAATCTTATTGTCATCATTTCTGATTCACAGGGAAGCAGAAGCCTATGGAGGCTGTTGTATCGGCATCTGACATTAATGAATGTTAGTGTAAAGTAGAAACAGAAGATTGACGTTCCAACTTGAATCCTCCAGTTTGTTGTGAAACAAGAGAGTGTGTGTCAGCAGGCGTGGCTGGCTGCATTCCAGGCAGGAGGCAGGGGTGTGTGTGCAACGCTGGAGTAGGGGACAGAAGTGAGCACAGCTCGGGGATCCCTCGAAGAGAGGCCAGTAAGAGCTAGAATGCTTTACAAAGGAAACATGGGACCGCCGGGAAATCCTCATTGTTAGGGCCTGGAGCGCTGAAACCGGCAGGCCATGCCTCTGCGGGCTTACGAAGGGGACCGAGCTGACAGTGTTCCCCGTGGAACCCTCTCTGCGCACAGGGCTTCTGAGAAATACAACTCCGGAGACTTCGATGGAGTTGTGGCTTTCTTGTCACTCCCATTACCAACAAAGTCCTCTTTTATTGGTCAGAGGTCCTAATGAGTTCACTGAGTTCACATCTCTAAAAATAGATTTTAGGTTTTCGAGCAGTTTTAGGTTCCCAGCAAAGTGGAGTGAGCGGTACAGCGATTTCCCATAGCCCCTCAGCCCCGCGCGGGCGCAGCCTCCCTCAGGGTCAGCGCCTGCACCAGAGCGGCGCACGTGTTAAATCAGCGCACCGGCACTGACACGTCGTCATCCCTCGGCGCCCATCGCGGCACCTTAGGGTTCACGCTCATGTGGAGCGTTCTGTTTGAGTTTGGACAGATGTCTAATGACGTGTGTTCACCGCCCTGAAAATCCTCTGTGCTTCTCTTGTTTGTCCCTCTCTCTTCACCCCAGCTCAAACCCCTGGCAGTCAGTGATATTTTTACTGTTTCCACAGTTTTGCCTTTCCCAAAATAGTGCATAATTGGAGTCATACAATATGTAACCTTTTCATATTTGTTTCTTTCACGAAGAGGCATTAAAAGTTCCTCCATGTCTTTTCATGGCTTGTTAGCTCATTCCTTTTTAGCACTGGATAATATTCCAATTGTCTGAATGTACTACAATACTTTTATTTGTTGACCTGCTGAAGGGACATCTTAATTGCTTCCAAGTTTTAGCAGATGTTATTTAATTTTAGAGGGGAAGGGAGGGAGAAGCAGAGGGAGAGAGATTGATCAGTTGTCTCTCACATGCTCCCAGTTGGAGACCTGGCCTGCAACCAAGGCATGTGCCCTGACCAGGAATCAAACTGGCGACCTTTTGGTTCACAGGCCAGCACTGAGTCCCCTGAGCCACACCAGCCAGGGCCTTGGCAGTTTTGAACAAAACTGCTATAACCACCTGGTGGAGGTCTTTGTGTGGACAAAAGTTTTTATTGCCTTTGGGTAAATACCAAGGAGCACCATCACTAGATTGCGTATAAGAGTAAGTTTAGTTTTGTAAGAAACTGCCAACTCTTCCGAAGTGGCTGTGCAATTTTGCATTCCCACCAGCAGTGAGTGAGAGAGAATTCCTGTTGCTCCATTGCCTCACCAGTGTTTGGTGGTGTTGGCATTTTGGATGTGGGCCATTCTAATAGGTGTTTCCTCTTCTGAGAGATGGGACTAATAGTGCTTCTCTTACAGGATAAGTACGATTTAAATGAAATATAGACTGTAAAGCGCAGGGCCTGATCCACAGGCTGTCCTGAGGTGGTTGCTCTTTCGGGTCAACCTTGGAGCCTGCCTTGGAGCCTGTCTTTGGCTTCCTTCATCTGTCTTGGTGGCCGAGAATGGATTCCCACGGTCTCCATCTCCTCGACTCTTTATCCTCAGCCAGATGCCCTCCAGTGGGTTCTCACCCTCCGATCTGGTTATTTTCTGGCAGGCATATGTCTTCTTGATGTGCAGCAGGCTTTGTTCCCTGTGAATAGGACTGAGAGCAGCATTAACGCCGTGGTTGACCGACATCTGGTTTCTAATTCCAGCTCTGCCACCAAGTACTTGTGTTACTCATCTTCTTTTGGTTTGCACATGATTTGAGATCAAAATTTTATGTCTGTAAAATTGCCCTGTGAAGGAAGCCAGCTCTTAGAACTAATAATGCAAGTGCAAAAATTTAAGGAGCAGTAGTTCTCAGCAGAAAAAATAAATGTAGATGAAGTAAAGAGGTGGGATCGTTGGTGGTGCCCTTCCTCAATTTGTGAAGCTCCCACGAGCTCCCTGTGGAGATGAGAGAGAGTGATTTATGAAGCTGATGGAGCGAAAGTGCTCCAAAATAGGTCTAAATTTGCTCTCCAGACAATGAGAGCAAAACTCCAGTGGAAGTTGAGCAGTTACTTATTGCCTGAAACCATGCACGAGAGCACAGCTTCAGAGTTGTCCCTTATGCAGGTCAATGATAAAGTCAGAGTAAAGGCAGGAACCTTTGTGTCAGGTTTCCCTTGGACATTCCCTACATTGCCCAGAAATGCCACGTGCAGACACACTGTCTCCGGATGGCACAGCTGTTTTTCCTCTGCCATTAACAGGTTGCTGTTTATTTGGATGAGCACCAGATGAAGGAGATTGCTTGTACTTAGGTCTGCACTGCACAAGAAATACATAACGTAGACACCAGCATCCCATTATGTGAGGGGCAAACGGGGGCTGAGCCTGGCTGAGGGAGCAACAGACATCCTCCAGAATTGCTCCCGTCCTGTAGAGCACATGCAGTGAAAAGAAGTACAGTGTCTGGGTTATGGCTCTGTGGAAACACTGGACAGACATGTCATTTGAGAATGCAGAAATATCGGTACTTCTGTCTTGGGCATTTTGATATTTCACAAGGACTCTGGATGATGAGGGTCTTCAGTAACCATAAGGAAATACCATATTTTTCAGACTATGAGACACACTTTTTTACTACATTTTGTGCTTCAAAATTTTTTTTTACTATTTTCCTCTAAAACCTAGGTGTGTCTTATGGTGTGGACCCCAGACACTTAGGTTTTAGAGGAGGAAAATAGGGGGAAATATTTTGAAGCAAAAAATGTGGTAAGAAAGTGCATCTTATAGTCCGAAAAATACGGTATATGCCTGTTGAACACATTCTAGAGTCTAGGGTTAATATTTGATTTGGAAATATTTGATATGGAAATTAGAGATGCTGGACTGAGGATTACAGTCTCTTGTATCTATCAGAAAATGATTGTGAACTCCAAGCTCTTAAGCAGAAATTCAGCAGAGAGAGCTTTTATTGAAAATAGTTCACTTAACCCTGGCTGGTGTGACTCAGTGGATTGAGTGCTGGCCTGCAAACCAAAGGATTGCTGGTTCGATTCCTAGTCAGGGCACATGCCTGGGTTGCAGGCCAGGTCCCCAGTAGTGGCCACATGAGAGGCAACCACACATTGATGGTTCTCACCTTCTCTTTCTCCCTCTCTCTAAAAATAAATAAATCCTTAAAAAAAAATAGTTCACTTTTACATTTGCATTTTTCCCAGTTATTTAGTTCCTATTAGAGCCACATGTGTGGACTTTAATATTTGAATGAATATATTTATACATTCATATATACACATTAAAATTTATATATTGAAAAGATACTCAGAGTGTGATTTTTTTTAGAAGTTGTGAGGTTGAGCAAATCTTACGTATATTAGATAAGCTTGAACTATTTTCCCTCTCTACCTTCTAAATGGAGAAATTCTACCCAAGCTTTGTAGTGTCATGGGAAGTTGCTGGCCAGAAAAGATACACGGAGTTGGATTCAAATCCCCAGTCCTTGTTCTTAGTAGCTCTGTGTCCTTGGAAGTTATTTGACAACCTCTGATTCTTGCTTTTCCTCATTTGGAAATGAGAATAAATGACCCATCATTTAGGTCTTGGAGAGAATAGAGGGACTCTTTATTTTAAAGTGCCTGGTTCCTAAAACACACTCAAGCAATGCTGCTGCTGCCCGTGATTGTGAGGTCAGATACTTTGGCCCTCTTCCTCTTTGTTGGCCTTTCTCATCCTTCTTTCTCTTCTTTTTAATTAAATTTATTGAGGTGATGTCAGTTAATAAAATTGTATAGATTTCAAGTGTACAATTCTTTTTTTAAATATATTTTATTGATTATGCTGTTATAGTTGTCCTATTTTTTTCTCCCCTTTATTCCCTTCCACCCTGCATCCCCCTTCCCGCCCACAGTCCCCCTCTTTAGTTCATGTCCGTGGGTCATACGTATAAGTTCTGTGGCTTCTCCATTTCTCATACTATTCTTAACCTCCTCCTATTTAGCACCTACCATTTATGCTACTTATTCCCTGTACCTTTTCCCACCTTCTCCTGCCCCTGCCCCCCGCTGATAACCCTCCATGTGATCTCCATTTCTGTGATTCTGTTCCTGTTCTAGGTGTTTGCTTAGTTTGTTTTTTTATTTTTAGGTTCAGTTGTTGATAGTTATGAGTTTGTTGTCATTTTACTGTTCACAGTTTTGATCTTCTTTTTCTTAGATAAGTCCCTTTAACATTTCATATAATAAGGGCTTGGTGATGGTGAACTCCTTTAACTTGACCTTATCTGAGAAGCACTTCATCTACCCTTCCATTCTAAATGATAGCTTTGCTGGATACAGTTATCTTGGATATAGGTCCTTGCCTTTCATGACTTTGAATACTTTCCAGCCCCTTCTTGCCTGCAAGGTTTCTTTGGAGAAATCAGCTGGATTCTCCTCATTTTTTTAAAATTTCAAGTATACAGTTCTATGATACATCATCTGTATATTGTATTATGTGTTCACCACCCCAAGTCAAGTATCCTTCTATCACCATTTATCTCCTCTATACCCTCTTCTACCTGCCTCCACCTCCCTTTCTTTCTGGTCATCACCATGCTGTTGTCTGTGTCTATGAGGGCTTTTTTTTTTTTCTCTGCTCAACCCCTTCACCTTTTTCACACAGCTCCCAACCCCCACCCCGGTGATAGCTGTCAGTCTGTCCTCTATCTGAGTCTGTATTTTGACTTTTAATTCATTTTGTTTATTAGATTCCACATAGGTGAAATCATGTGGTGTTTATCTTCCTCTTCTTATTTCACTCAGCATAACGTTCTCCAGGTCCATCCGTATTGTTGCAAAGGGTAAAAATTCCTTTATTCTCTTTTGACTGCAGTCTTTTTCTCTGACGTGAAGTGGGGAAGGCACCACTGCTGCTTCAGTGCAGGGCCCTTGAAAGTAATTGTTGATATTTGGATTTGGAGTAAATGTTGAGGAAACTGTTCAAATTAAATTGTTAATGATTAGATTTGTGTTCATAAGTTCCGGGCATGGTTTTGTGGACTAGCTGACCCATTCATAGCTTCGGTAGAAGCATCCTGTTCACTATTTCATTGGTTTTCATTTCCTGTAGTGTGTGTTGCTGTGGCCAAATGTCTTGTTTATTTATTCTTGGTCCTGTTGTAGCTCTTATTGAAAGTGATAAAGATCAACTAGTGAGAAACTCAAGTCACTGAGCTTTGGAGGAGTGTGAGAAACAGTTTGCCAGGAAGCAAACTGACACCAAAGATTTTTGGGGATGGGAGCAGGGAACCCCTCCAGCATCTGTGGGTTGTCCTGAGGTGAGGGTTGATTCTGTCTGGCTGAGAAAGATGCCCCAGAATGGCCCCTGAGCCCTCCTTTGTCAGGAAGAAAGGGTCTCAGCAGCCAGGTCAAGGATGTACCCAGTTAGCAGTGTCTGAAGAACTGATGTTGACTCAACATTAGCTTTCACTGTCTATTTTTCTTAAGTTTGTGGTGTTTTAATAAACAATCGAGGAATAAGTCTTTTTAAGGCAAGAAAAAATCTTACTGTAGCTTAATACCTGTGAGGCACCTCGACTTACTCTCACTGTGTTGCACGTGGATTTCTTCATGACACACCAGTGGTAAAATAAAGGCTGAGGAGTCAACCATGTTTTCCCTGGAGTGGGACGGAAACATCCTAGCACACTGCTTAATAAAATCGCATTTTTATTTGCATTTTGACTCCCTTTCATTATTAATGTGGCTTACTTTCCCTGTTTCTTCCTGCCAGAGTTGACATTCTCAGTATGTGTGCCCTCTGGCCTTTGCAGATGGACCAGTGCTCTCCTGAGCTCTCTGCACTCCCCTTCTCCCCCAGCTCTCCTGGGCTTGTTGG
Organism: Anoura caudifer; assembly: GCA_004027475.1. Taxonomy (NCBI): domain Eukaryota; kingdom Metazoa; phylum Chordata; class Mammalia; order Chiroptera; family Phyllostomidae; genus Anoura; species Anoura caudifer. The sequence goes on from PVKU01012039.1 coordinate 19,657, forward strand.
CAAGAGATTTTTCCAGGAAACCTTTTGTCACAAAAGGATGCTGTGTAGGCGGATGTGACTTTTTTTTTGGTGGTCATCTTTATGTTTCTGAATGGCCTCAGAGGCACTCTGAGTCACTTCAGTCTTTTTTCACTGAGGTTCCCGGAACAACAGCTTGTGCTGGTCTGTCGCGCATCAGCTGCGTGTTAGACACTGCACTAGGGATGAGGTAGATGTAAAGGTGGATGAATACTTGGCCCCAAGCTGTGGGGACCTCTCGGTTTAGTGAGACAGAGGATGACAGGACATTAAGGTGTCTATGAAGTTGTGACATCATAGACAAGAGCAAGAGTCTTTGGAGGAGCTGATATGGTCCCAACCATATGTGACATTAGAGGTGCTTCTTAGAGGTTGAGTTAGGGGAGCATGGCCGACGGGTGCTTCCTGGGGTTGGGCTGGGCTGGGCAGGAAGACTGTCCCAGAGGGAAAGAGCAGCCCCACACGAAGTGTGGAGGGCACGCAGCGGCTTGAGCTCATGAGGCCAGCAGGGCCGGTGGCATTAGAGACAAGATTGGACATACAATGGGAGCAAGGAAGGGTTTTATTCTTTTGGCAGAGGTGTTGTCTGACCATTTTTTTAAGTAGAGGGATGAAATAGATAGATTTGAATTTTAAGACAGTAACTATTTCATACAGCCCATATTGGAGTTGAGGAGACTGGTTGGGACCCTTTTGTAATGATTCACATGAAATAAAGTGGCTTAAACCTCTGCAGCCAAAAAAGGAGGGAATGGAGGCAGGTGGAGGACAATCTGAGACAGTCTTAGGAAAGAAGAATCTAAAAGGTTGTGGTGACTGGCTTGTGTGCGAAAGTTAGGGAAGGAAGAGATGTGCAAAATGCCGTGGGGCCTGGGCTGGCTAGCTGTGTCCATGTGGTGGCACACCTAGGAAATGCAGTCTGGTAGTTGGGGCACGTGGCCTGACCCTTGGGGCACTGCCCTGGGCTGCCCTGCAGACCAGAGAGCTGAGGAGTCTACCTCTCCACACACCCTTACCTCCTTCTTTTCGCCCAGTTGGGAAACTTACTAAGGGTTCTATCACGGTTTTCCAGATGGATCCAGATTCCAAAAAATGTTGTCGTAGAGGCTTTGCACTTTTTTCCTTAACAGGTATCTCCAAGGTGGTGGAGCACCTTGTTCCATTGTTCTGGTGTTTTAGGTAAGGACACTGAGGCTCTGACTGAGGTCTCAGCCCCAGTTCTGGGGCTCCCAGGTGTGGTGGTTCTGTCCCATCAAAAGGGTAGGTGCCGGTGTAACTGACCAACTGTGGAACAGAGACAGGGTGGTCAGGTAGGGCAGCAGGTGTGACTTTAAATATCTGAATGTCTTGATTTTTGAGTGTTCACAAATCACTGGCCTCAAGGGAGGAAGAAGAATTTCAAGACATGGCATCTATGTCAGATGCTACGAAGGTCAAGTATGATAAGGAGTGGAAAGTGTTTGTTAGCTTTTGAGAAATATGGTAATTCATGGTCTTAGAAGTAGAGTCAACAAAGTTTCCTGTCACAGGCCAGGTAGTAAATAGTTTGGGCTTTGAAGGCCACATGGACCGTGCAGTAACTACTCGACTTGGCAACTGTGGTGCAGATCAGCCGTAGATAATGCATAAGTGGGCAGTCTTGGCTGTGTTCTGCTTACATTTTATGTATAAAAATGTGCAGTGGGACAGATTTGACCCCTAGTCCATAGTTGCCAATCTGACTTTGGCCTTAGAGGAAAGGAAACGGGGAGTGGAAACTTAGTGTTTATTCCCTGCTTACCATGTACTAGACACTACAGAAAGATTTTTAACCCTCAGGTATAAGTACCAGCCCCACTTACAGTTGATGGACAAACCCAAGAGTTTAGATTACTTGCCTGAAGGTTAGTTACACAGCTAGTCAGTGACTGACTGGGATTTGAACTTCAGTCTTCCTGATTCCAAAGGGCCAGTCATTTCCACTTTACTTCATTGCCACCCAGAATGGCAGCCTTAGGTTGGATCCCTCTCAAACGGTACAGGTGGCACAGAAGCCAGCAAGCTCTGCCTTCCTGCCATTGTCCTTCCCATGACCTTCAGTGAAGCTGTGTTTTCTGCTCCAGCTTGTATTAGCGCAGTCTGCCGCTAATACAAAGTATCGCCGACCGGGCGGCTTAAGCCACAGACATTAATTTTTTACAGTTATGAGGCTAGAAGTACATGACCAAGGTGTCAGCAGCTGTAGTTTCTCTGCAGACCTGTTTCCTTGGCCTGCAGAGGACCGTCTTCTAGCTGTGTCCTCACATGGTCTCCCATCCTAGTTTCTGTCTGTCTGCCTGTCCGAAGTTCCTCATTTAAGGACAACACTCGGATTGAATTAGGGCCCACCCCAGTGGCCTCATTTTAACTTATTTGCCTCTTTAAAGGCATCATTTCCAAATACAGTCACTTTCTGAGATATTGGTAGTTAGGGCTTCAGCCTATGCATTTGGGGGAACACAGTTCAGCTGGTAACCACCTCCCTCCTCTGTAATGAATGCAGGGGACTGCCAGGAACCCAGCCCACATTCCTCAATACAGAAGATAAAGGGAATCTTCTGTGTGTGCAGGCATCTCTTAATTATCATTTGAGCCTTGAGTCAACTTTTTTAAAATAAACTTTTTATTTTAGAATAGTTTTATACTTATAGAAAAGCTCCAGATTAGTTCAGAGTTCCTACAAACCACATACCCCGTTTCCCCTGACACATTGTCACAACTAATGAACTAATACTGATACATTATTAAATTTTTAATTTTATTATATTTAGAGACAAGGTAAGGGAAAGAGAAAGAGAGGCAGAGACACCTCATGTATGGTTGCCTCTTATTCTCCCCCTACTGGGGACCTGGCCCACAACCCAGGCATGTGCCCTGACTGGTAATTGAACCAGTGACCCTTTGGTTTGTAGGCCAGGGCTCAATCCACTGAGCTACACCAGCCAGGGCATAATACTGATACATTATTAACTAAAGTCTATACTTTCCTCTATTTCTTTAGTTTATACCTGGTGGCCAGGCTCTTACCCAGGGTATTACTTATCATGTCTCCTTAGGCTCCTCTTGGCCAAGACAGTTTCTCAGACTTCCTTTGGTTTTGATGACCTTGGCAGTTTTGAGTCATGTTGTTCAGGTACTTTGTAGGATGCCACTCTGCTGGGATTTGTCTGATGTTTTTCTCATGATTAGACTGGAATTATGGATTTGGGGGGAGGAAGACCACAGGCTCAAAGTGCTCTTCTCATCATGTTGTGTAGGTGGCACATACTGGCAATGTGATTTACCACAGTTTATAATGACGTCACCTGACCAGGGTACCAGTCACCAGGTGTCTGCATGGTAAAGTTACTTTTTCCTTATGTCCCTCTCCATACTACGCTCTCTGGAAGGAAGTCTATGCACAGCCCACCATGAAGGGTGGGGACTTATACTCTCCTCCTTGAGAGAGGAATATCTACGTAAATTATTTAGAATTTTTTTTCCTGCATGGGAGATTCATCTCTTCTTTCCCATTTACTGATTCATGTATCACCACAGATTAACGGGTAGATGAAAGTGCAGTGCTGCATTGTGATGCCACGGACCCAAAGGTACTCAGGTCCTTCTACCCCACGTTACTGTGTTGGCTCTAAGTGAGGCCAGTCAGCCTTCGCAGGGGCCAAGTGTGTTGGAATTCTGTTAGGTCCAGGCTAAAATGGAGGCAGAGAGTTGCTGCCTCAGCACTTTAATTCTGCCACGTAGACTGTTAACCATATGTGTGTTACCTGAAACCTCACAGAAAAAGCATTTCTGGACTTCACGCTCCTAACTCCAAACAGGTGCAAAGCAAGCATTGTTGTCTTGATGGTAAAGAAACACGTTTTTGGATTTTATCTGAGATCAGCATTGAAGCAGCGCCACTGTGTGGTCAATGCTGAAGGATCCCAGTGTTCTAGGAGGGATTTCTGCGTTCCATGCCTTTCCTGACCTGCGTGCTGTCTAGTGAAAAATACTTGAGGAAAAAAACATCGAAAGTTCTTAAAAGAGAAGCTACCTTCTGACTTTGCATTTATACATGCCTGGGTTCACAGAAAACACTTTAAAGTTAAAATTCCCAGTGTTATTCAAAATTGTTTAATAGCTGAGGTGTAAGAGTACAGCAGATTGAAACCCCAATCTCCCGGGGCTGTTTTTCTTTTGTAGTCATGTAGTCATGTTGGGGACCTTATTTATTTATTTTAAATATTTATTTTTAGAGGGAAGAAGAAAGAGAGGGAGAGAAACAGCATGTGAGAGAAACATCAATCAGTTGCCTCTCCTCCCATTCGCACCCCCAGGGGGCACCAAACCTGCAACCCAGGCATGTGCCAACTGGGAATCTGAACCAGGGTCTTTCATTTTACAGGATGTCTCCCAACCAACTGAGCTATGCTGGTTAGAGTAGGGACTTATTTTAATTCTTTGCCCAAATATTTGTAGGTGTTTTTGCACTCAGGCCTGAGGTGTTTAAGCTTCTGTGGAAAGTAACACAGAGCCCACCAGTGCCCAGCAGGATATGTGGGAATGTGAGGCAAGTTGGGATCTGGGTGGGATCTGGGCTCCATGCCTTCTGGAATGTTCTCCTCCACAGCAGGAGGAGTCTCCAGGACCAGAGAGATGGGTAAGTTGGTGGGAGCTTTCAATTTGGGCTGTGGTTGACCTGGCTGACTGCTGTTAGCAGGTGTGAAACTGGAGATTAGTGTGACAGCCTGTTAGAGTTGGTTTAAAAACAAAGTCAAGAAGCAGCTAGTATTTTTTTGTTGTTGTAACCAGTCAGTGTTAACCAGCAGTTCTCAACTTAGTGTTTACTTTGATCAGCTATTGAGAGTGAGGTGAGATGAAATTGTCATTTCTTTGGCAGATAAGAACAATTCTAACAGAAGCTGGGCTGTAACTCCATTATTTATGCAGAAACCTGCTCTCTGTGGGTCCTGAACCCAGCACTCTGACAGAAAGTTGATGGGAGGGTTGGAGGGCTGGGTCGCTGCGGGGGGTGGGTGTGTGGTGCAGAGACCTCCGCCTGCTACTTTTCATCTGACTCCTTGTCAGTGATGTCATGGGTGACCTATGCCATCTGTGAGTAAAACTGTTGTGTTCGTACTTGAAAGAGATAATGGCTAAGCCCCAAAATACCACGGTGCTGCTGCTCTCATAGGTTCCCGATGTTTTCAAGAGGTATTTCAGATAATGGAAATCATGTGCTTTCAAGTGTGACACCCCCACCTCCACCCAAGTGGGCAGAGAAGGACGCTTGCCTCAAGCGTGCAGACAGAACCTCTGCAGCCCTTGCTGTCCGCCTCTGAAGAGCCAGCCTGGCCTGGGCTTCCTGGGATTGTGAGAGGCCATGTGCGTGTGACCTGGCACCCCAGCCCTCTGGTGATGCTCAAGTGTCTGAGAGCAGAGCGCCGTCTCTGGACAGGTGCCGGGAGCATGAAGCAGCGAGTGTGCAAGGGATGCTGACAAGTACACAGCAATGACAGTGAGTCAGAAGGACATGGAGGGTTCTAGAATTCAGCTGAGGGACAAACTGCTGTGTGTTTGTGTGGGGGGGGAGGTTAGGCTGTAGACATCGGTAGGCTTGAGATTTGTTTTTTCCTTGCTTTTCTCTTCCCCTCTCTTTCTCTAGGATGAGAGAATCTTGAGCTGTGAATATTTGAAAGTGAGAGACTGACTTTATACAGTAGAGACACTGTTGTTAAAATGAGCATTTTGGTGTCTGAGAGCAGCAGCATTTTATGTACAGATGATAAGACTTTCAAATTACTGCTCAACATATTATAGCTAAAAATTTAAAACATGGCTTCCCATAAGCCTTTAAATTCAATTTACGAATCTTATATATATAATTTAATTAAAATCACATGTTTAAAGTGAATTTCACTTGAAGCTAAAAATTGCATATTTCAAATAGGAATGAAAGGTAATCAGTCAGATACTCTGTTGCATTTTTAAAATGCTAAAAATTGTCTACTGGATATATTATTCCCTGATATGCCCAGAGATGGCAAATTTATTTCTAAATATAACACCATTAAATCATTATTTGGGGTTTGACTTATTTCCTCAACTCTTTGCTTAATTTTCAATCCTCTGAAGTTGTAGGACCACCAACATTGTAGATCAGCTCACCAAGGTGAGGTTTGGGCCAGTAATTCGTGATCCCAGTGCGTTACTGCGTGGGGATTAAGTTTGCCGACAGGTACAAGACAGATACTGCAAAATAGTTTAAACAAGATAAAAATGTATTCCTCTTTTTTGCTAACAGTCGGGAGTAGATGGCCATCAGGGTGCCATCGGGGAAGCGGGCTCCCGTCTCCCTGCCCACTCAGCACCTGCACTAGCTTCCCAGGGCTGCCGGAACAAAGCAGCACAAAACGACAGAAGTGTATCCCCGCACCTTTCTGGAACCCGGAGGTTGGAAACCAAGGTGTTAGCAGACCTGTGCTCCCACAGGAGGCCCTGGAGAGCATCCGCTCCTGGCCTCCTCAGGCTTCTGGGGGCTCCAGGTAGTCCTTGGTGCTCTGTGGCTGCATCACTCTGTTCTCTGTCCATCATCACAGGGCCCTCCCTCCTGCCTGTGGTGACCTGCTCTCCTTCTGCCTGCCTTTTAGAAAGTTACTTGTGATGGCATTTCAGGCCCACCTGGATAGTCCAGGGTAAGGTTTTTATCTCAGAATCCTTATTATCACATCCACATAGATGGTCATTTTATAAATAAAGTAACTGTTGCAGGCTCCAGGGGTTTGGTCGGGACGTATCCCCGGGAGCCATTACTAGCCTACCCCGCCCTCCTATCTCAGGGTCACCCTGTGGTCCAGTGCGATTGTGAGAGCAGGGCCAGCTGCCAGCGTTTCCTGCCAGAGGAGGAAGGAGAGAGGGGCAGAAAGGGGCCTCTCCCAGCTGGGCCAGCTCCGCTCCCACAGCCTTCCCTGAAATCCACCCCCAACACCCACTTGCCTTTAGTAGCTGCATTCACCTAGCTGCCGAAGAGGCTAGAAAATGCAGTCTTTTATTCACTTAATGTGATTTGCTGCTGAAGTATAATTTCTCAAGAAGGCAGAAATATGACATGCAAATAGGAAAAGATCCTATGTCAACCATTTTACTTAGCTCATTCATTAAGGAGGGAATGAGCAGATGTTAAGACCAGTTTAAATGAGAATTTGGATTACAGAGATCTATATTCTCTGCCAGACAAAATTCATTTGCATTGCTATCAACAGGAATCATTTGGATTGCTATCAGTTTATTTAAAAAAATTTTTTTTGCAACTTGCAGAACTATAAAATAGTCGCGTTGACAGAAAGTCGGTTAAGACTACACACCTATGGAATGAGATCATCCTGGAGAGTCTGCTTTACGTAAACCACCCCAACACCCCACTGAAGGGGCACCCTGTAATCTTTTTTGTCTCTTTCTAAGTGTTGGGTACTTTCAAAAACTGTGACCAGTTAAAAATTAGGGCTCCCTTACCAAGGTGGAGGGTATGGTAAAAGCTGGGCCTTGCCTCTGTTTCGGCCTCTCAGTGGGTCAGGGTCAGAGATACCTGCCCGGGATGGAGGCTTCATACATCGAGAGTGATGCTGCCTGCACAGCTGGACACCTAACTCAGGCCCCTCTTTTTTAATTAAGTTTTTTTTTTTACTAGCTTTTTGATTTACATACAGTACAATTCTTATTCATTGACAGATCTGTGAGCTTTGACAGACATGCAGAGTTGTGTAACCCCCACCTCAGTCAAGGGCAGAACAGTTCCCTCATCCTGCTCCTGCGTCAACCCCTGTCCCCCGGAAACTGCTGATCTGTCCTCGAGGCCTGTCATCCGCCTATTCCAGAGTGTCATAGAAATGGAATCACACAGTGTACAGCCTTGGGAGTCTAACTTCGTCTGCTAAGGATAATAAATTTGAAATTCATTCATGTTGTAGTAGGTATCAATACCTCTTTTGTTTATCCATTCACCAGTTGAAGGACATTTGAGTAGCTTCTAGTTTTTGGTGATTATGAATAAAATTGCTATACATATGTGCATGCAGGTTTTTGAATAAAACTAATTTCATTTCTCTTGGGTCAGTACTTAGCTGTAGAATTGCTTGGTCATATGGTATTTAATTTTAAATGAAAATGCAAGGTGTTTTCCAAAGTGGTTGTACTATTTTGTATTCCCACCAGGAATGCAGGAGAGTTTCTGTTGTTCTGCATCCTCACCAGCAGTTTTTAATCATCAAAAAAACTTTCCGTAAATGTCAGCCGTTCTGCCAGGTGTGTAGTGGTGGCTCATTGTCTAAACTGGGTCCTCTTAAGGGTCTCAGTGCAACTTAGGTTGTAACCGACACCCATGGCTAATCTTCTGATCTAATCCTTTTAAATGGATAAATCCTATGCAGAGCAAGTTTTTTGTATATATTTCTCTATAGAAACTGTTGGATTCTGCATCTCTCTTGCCTTTTCTTGCCCTTGGCTCTGGCATCCTGAGCACGAGTTGGAGGGGTTAGCTTTCGTGGATGTGATGGTACTCATCGGTGCGAGTGAGTGTGAGGATGGAGCTGAGGAACACCGTGGGTGTTTCCTTCTGATGGCTATCCTCTCTGGATGTAGGAGCTGAGGGTTCCTGTGCAGGGTGAATGTGGCATGTGCCTGTGCCTGTAACAGAGGTTTGTTTGAAGAGGATGGAGAAGTCTTGACCTGGCCACTGTGGAGAATGGAGAGAACTGATGAGTGAGACACAGGACAGCTCTTCTGCCCTCTCCATGGTGGCCAAGGAGGGCTCATGGAGCACCTGCCAACAGGTGGGAACCTCTGGGACCCATGCTCTTCCCTCCCACCCCTTTACTTCCCCTCAGATTTCCTGCTCTTGACAGAAAGAAAGAATGAGGTTAAATGAACAGGATTCCATGGTAGCCACCATATTGCATAAATATTTGACAAACATTCACAGTCAGGAAATTCCTTAGAAGTTACTGATTTATAGCAAGTTTAATTCATTTAAAAAGCAGAAGGAAGCTTTTTCTAGTCAAAATTAATAAATATTTGTGCCGCCACTGAGTACATATGCACTGTAGGGAAGCCAACAAGAAACAAGGTTTTGTGCCTGAAGCTGTGATCTGTGTAGGAGTGGAGAGGGTGAGCCCCTCTCTCCCCACCTCTGCACACTCCCTCAGGGAGTGATGTCACCTCCGCCCCATCCTCAGGCCCAGCTCAGGTCCTGCCCTTTCCCCTCACTGCTGCTGTCCTTGCCAAGTCACTTAACACTGGGCGCTGCAGGACTTTTGCTGTCTGACCTTCATCCTTGATTGCAAGCTGCGTCAGAGAGCGGGCTAGGTCTGGTATGGCTGCACCAGACAAGCCAACCTCAGTATGCTTCTGAATCACTCCGATATGCACTCAGGCTGAGCAGTACTTGCATTTGTAATGAGATCTCAGGTGATGCTGCTGCTGGTCCAGAGACCATACTTGGGGCGCAGCTGGTCTGAATCCACAGGGGAAGAAAGTTCTCAAGGGCCCCCGCTTCCCTCTTTTTGGATTCAGTTAACTTTATCATGCAGTGTAGGCCTCGTTTCCTGCAAGTGTGAAAACCAGGAGAACCCCTTCCCAGGTTTCTTAAAGAAACTCTGAAATTTCCACTTGAGGGACTTAACTTCCTGAGACATCTTAAAACCAGGGTTTATGCTTATTCATTTATTTGTCATGGTTTGCCTAATGATTCTCACCAGCATAACGAAACCAACTTCAGGTATTCTTTATGGTAAATCGTAATTACTGCCAGAGTTAGAGGAGGTGAGGGCTAGAGATTTCTTCCCTATAAACTCACTCAGGTATGAATGAGAACAAGGCTCAGGCTTAATTCCGCCCATACGTAGATTTATTACCACGTTGGCCTGACACAGCTGTATAACTAGGTTTTTATTTTGTTTTATTTTATTTTATTTTTTTTATGTCTAGTTAAGTTGCAGCTCTGTCCCTTTAAGAGGTTGGTGCCTGGTAGCACTTGCATTCAGTGTGCACCTGGAGCAAGTATGACAGTATTTCACAGATAATGTATTTGTTGTCTATTGTTGCTGTAAAAAATTACTGCAGATGTATCAGCTCAAAACACATTTATCCCACGGTTCGGTTCTGCAGTTAGAAGCCCAGGCACAGTGTGGCGTAGCTGAGTCTTTGCTCTGGTATTCACAAGGCTGAGCTGAAGGTGTTGTCAGGGCTGTTTTCTTTTACGGAGGCTTGTTCAGGTGTCAGAGTTCAGTGCCATGAGGCTGTAGAATTTCAGTCTCATGGCCCATTTCATGCTGGCTCTGGGCTGGGGATTGTTCTCAGCATCTGCAAGCTGGCTGCATTCCTTTCCTGGGGCCCTCCTTCCTCCATCTTCCCAGCTAGCAAGCTGTCAAGTCCAGAGGGGTGGGGCCCTTCTCACACTTGGAGTCTCCCTGACTGCCTGGTCCCCTCTGTCTCCCCTCAGACTCTTTGGGTATGGCTGAGGTCACGTTAGTAGTAATAACTCAGATTACACTGACTTGCTACCTTCCTCTGTTTACACAAGGAACTTGTGAAAGTGTTTCTGGAAGTTTCTGGAAGCCCCCCAGGATGCATGTCACATGTGCCCATGAGATGAAGACTGACTCTTCAGTCTCCCTCTCTCTGCCTTTAAGGGTTTATGTGCTTGTTTTAGGCCCACCCTGTAGCCCTGGGTAATCTCTCTAGGTTAAGGCCAGCTGGCCAGTAACCTTACTTCTCCACCTGCAGAGTCCCTACCAGGAGACGGGCATCTCGGAGCGGAGCACCGTCGTCAGAGTTCTGCTTCCCACAGACACAATCCCACTCATCGGGCCGTTTGCCTCCCAGGCCTAACAGCCCCCTGGAGTCAGCAGCTGGACCTGGGGCCATTCACTTACTGAGTCTGGGGTGCCCTTCGGAGGGCCTGCTAGTGTTCATACCTGGGTCATAGAAGGGCAAGAGTGCCTCTGTGACATTTATGGTCCATCCTCTTACTGCATTTCCAACAACCATTATACTAATTAATAAAGACAGAAATGTAGCCAATGTGAAAATCCACTTCTAACCTCAAGTGTACCAATTAGTATAACCTTGGTGATGGCTGGTGATAAGGGTGGCTAGCTGACTGACTTGCAGTGGTTTCTTTAAGTGTGGCCTTTTGATTAAAAACTACTTAACTACTCCTGGAGTATTCCAGATTAAGACAACAAATTGCTTTTAGGTGATAGAATAAAACCAACTGACACACATTTATATCACACTGTTTGTGTTGAAGTGCTTTGAAATAAAATTCAGATGAGGTAATAAAGACTCTTGTCCCTCAGCTGAGATCCTCAGGATCTCACTCTGTGCCTGGCATGCAGTGGACTTGCAACAAATACTTGAGTAAATAAATGAAGTGAATTAGTGAACGTCTGTGCTCACCATATACAAACAGTTATATATGGTATAGTAACTGTGACAGACCAAACTACACTGGAAGAGAGTGGAAATGCGACTCAGGTTATTTTGTTGAACTAGGGGTTCACAATACTTACAGTGCTGTAAACATGCACACCACAAACAGGCTTGAAAATCTTTGTCAGCGTTTGTTGTAATGATGTCTTATTGGAAGGGTCATGGCTGCATTTTGATATAGTGTTTTCCCACTAGATTTAAGCACCTAAAGGTGATGAATGTTTACATCCACCCATCCCCAGATGACCAGTTTTTTCCTTTCACCATCTGTTTTATTTTCTTCCCTAGATTTGCGATCTGAATTTCCCCAGACCTCACCTCTCTTTGGGTGTAGATGATGTCACCTTAGTAGTAATAACTCACCCGGTACCCTCTTCTCCTTACCCAAGGCTCCAGGCCCTGTTCAAGTGTTTCCGGAAGTCTCCAGAGATTATGTCACATGTGGTTATGACTAGGGAGGCTCTTGCTGCTGCGGTGCCTGGTGCACTTCTGTCCTGGAGCCTTGCCCTGCGTCAGCGCCCCTTTGTGGGTCAGTGGAGCCTCCTGCTGCCTTTGTCATTCCCTGGAGTAGAGCCCTTTTTCAGGTTTTTATTTACAGCCTCTTCCCTGTTTTTTCTTAGGAGAAATCCATGTGATGGATAACACACTGGGCTTGAAATTGCCCTCCCCTTGAATTTAGGCATTTTTGCCTGGTCAGTTCCTCATTTGGTTCCTTCCCAGAGGGCGAAACCTCCCAAGAGCCTGTCACTTCTCATATATAGGGTGTAGGCAGCCCCTCCAGTCACCCACCTGCTTCAACTGAGCAAGCGACACAACTGCAGGGCTTTGCCAGCCCACGTCTGGGGTACAGGGTGCTCCTGTTAGGCAGTTCCCCCCCTTCTCAGTCCCATATTCTTTCTCCTCCTTTCTTCCCCCAATATTTTCTTTATGGGGTATAGGAGGGAGAGGGGCCCAACTTAGGAAGCCTAGGCATCGTGCTCTTTAAAAATCCAAGACAGTGACCTGTTTGCCATAATTCACTATTGGGAAATGGCTATTTAATGAATGACTTTAGCATTAGTGAAAGGTTTCCCACCCCAGCCGCCACCCTGCCCACCAACCCCCCAGAGTCCTCTTACTCATGCCCATTTTACTTTTCTCCTCTTGTTGTGAACCTTTCCCAATGTGAAATGAAAACCTAGGCCAGATACAATTGATAGGAACCTTTACTGTGAAAGTTCAAGATGCTAAAAAAAAAATCTCTAAAATGATTGATACGGCAAAGTATCACTTTGCACAGTCTCCAGATATCGTGAAAATGTAAGATCTGTTTTAAATGCAATAAATAGCCTCTCAGGTGTTCTATGTCCCAAATATTGCTTTCATACACACACGTATGTATATATATATGTGTGTGTGTGTGCATATATAAATTATTTTTAACTGAAACATTCAGGAATGACAAGTAACCCCTGTCCTCCTGTCTTTGACTGCCCTGAGATAAAGCCCCGTTTGGCTTATTTCTGCCATTTCCTTTTGAAAAAACTCCTTATATGGCAGTTTCTAAGCAGCAAAACAGTCAGCTGTGTGATTAAAATGTCAAAAGAGTAGGAAAATGGACTGCTGGGAAAAGTATGTTTGGAGATTTACACGAAGGCTGGAGACTGAATGGAGAGAGTCCTGTGCCTCCTGGGGTTGGGAGGGGGGGAGTGAAGTGATTAAGGGCGGGTTGCCAGGCCCCTCCCGGGCAGATGCTGGCCCTTCCCTGCTGGGAGAGGAGTTGGCAGGAGCTCTGGGTGTGTAAGCTGCCTAAGTGGTTACCTGTTTAACCTCTTTTTTAGCACATTCTGTGTTTCTCTTCATCTCCGGAGTCCTTTAACTTTGAGAGCCCCCTTCCACAGTATCACCTGGTAGAGAAGGAAGGGAAGGGAGGGGCAGGAGAATGAGGGAATTGGGGTGAAGAAGGGGATGTGGAGGTGCAGTAAAGTGGGTTTGCTAATTTATGATCAAGAACAATCTCCATTTACCTCAAACTTTGTAAACTGGGCATTTGGCACTTCAGCCACAGCCCTAGACTCTGCTTAGACCCCTGTGGGAGAAGGGTGGGCTCCCTTAGAGGCCCTGCCCTCTAGGAGTGACTGGAAGGTGAGGCAGCTGGGACAGGAAAATACCTTGGCTTCTATAGGATCTGTTTTTCAAGCTAATGCCTGACAGTCTTGTCTCGTTTTTTAAGAGCCTCTTGCCTTAAAACAGAGATAGTAGTTGGAATACCGTGCATTCCTGGGTAATTATCATGTAGTGGTATTGCATTCTGGTCACCTCAGGGAGATTAAGCTAGTGGCACCTGGTTTATGTAAAGGGGAGAAATTATTTTACTTCAAGAGAGCTTCTGCATTTCATTTTAAACAAAAAGCTGTGTGTGAGAAGGTGCTGAGCAGTCAGTTCCCCTGAGTAAAGAGGTGCTGGGGAGATGGATTTTTCACCTTTGATCTCTTGTTGAGCACTTCACCAGGAATGTGGCCACTTCATTTAGGGGGAGTTTTTACTGTCCATGTCGTTGTGTTTTAATAGATGACAGTTTAAGGTTAGTGCCTGACGATGTCAGTGGCTCCTAACTGGTGTGGCCTTCAGTTGTCCTCATTGTGCAGTCAGTCTGCTCAGCCGACCACCTCAGGGACCCCGAACATGGCTCCTCATCATAGCAGCCCCTCGTGTGGTGGGTGCCGTAGCTCCTCTCATTCTGGAGAGCATCACTCCTGTTTTCTTCTACTCCTCGGAGTTCCTTTTTTAACCTCGTTTGGTGGCTGGCTGTCAGGGTGGGCTCTTTCCTGACTGGTGAGCCTAAATGGTAAGTATGTACGAGGTGCAAAAATGCTGGAGGGAGAGGGCTGGGTGTGTACTGAGTGCAGGCTTTGGGTAGTGTGATCCCTCAGGGAGCCGCCATTTATTTGGGGGCGTGTCTCCAACTGTGATGATTTATAGGTCTTTTTTTCTCTTGTTGAGTTTCCCCAGAGAGGAATCTTCTAGTCTCTTCCTGCTGTGGAGGACAAGCATGCTGTCAGGGTCCTTACAGCTGGGAAGGAGGATGCATCCATCTGGGACCCACCAGCCTGAAGAATTTTTTCTTAATCTCAGTTATTCGGTGTAGCCCTCAAGGGTACAGCTCCTGTGTCTGCACAGCCTTGGCATTCAGCCTTCCCAGAGAAAAACCCAGTCTCCAGGGTGAGGGAGAGAATGCACCTGGTGCGAGTAAGGGGGTCTTAAATAGATTTTCAACCCATGGTCCTGAGTTTGACCCCACCCATTGCACTGCCTCCAGAGGTGTCTCCTGTCTCCCCTCCCCCCCCCCCAAGCACTCAGATGTCCTAGCTGACTCCATCCATTGCTCCTTGGCGATCCGTTTCCTATTTTCAGAAGATTGGTTTCTTGCCTGTGGTTGTCTCCTTTCCCCATTGGTTTCTCTCAAATCCTTTCACTGCAACTTTAATGGTGTTTTGAAAGGAAGTAAAGGCAAACGGCTATTCATCTGCTGTATTTAATGGAAAGTGAATGCAGAATTTCTAATGAGTGATGGAGAAGGGGGTGATTTATCATGTTTTGTAGTGTTTGAGGCCCAGCTTTTTGTGAAAAACAACTTAAATCAAAGAACCATGTTGGAGAGCAGTTGTTTATATTTACCTCATAATATTTCAACTCCTAGTCAAAGTTGAGGGGTGGGGGAAATCAGACAAGTAAGCATGAGCAAGACAGTTGCTGACTATGTAGCCGAGGTCCACGGCTGGTTGGATGGGGGAAGTTTCCCCTACCCTGGCCTTTCCTACAAATGCCTGTTTAATCTGGACTTCCTAGTTTTATAAGTGCTAAGTGGTGGGTTCATATGTGGACTTCCAACCTGCACAGACCACAAAGCTGTTTCTGCCATGTGTGGGCCATGAGCAAATTGTTTAACTGATTGGAGCCTTGGTTTCCTGAACTAAAAATGGGGAAGGAGTGTTTTTCTCCCAAATTTATTAAGATTGAATGAATTAATGTATGTGAGTGCTGAGCCGTGTATGGGATTTCTGAATGCCT
This sequence comes from Anoura caudifer, assembly GCA_004027475.1. Classification (NCBI taxonomy): domain Eukaryota; kingdom Metazoa; phylum Chordata; class Mammalia; order Chiroptera; family Phyllostomidae; genus Anoura; species Anoura caudifer. The sequence goes on from PVKU01012039.1 coordinate 35,209, forward strand.
GCTTTATTTACTCTAGCACATTCTGGGTCTCCTTTTGCATCCAGCATCACTTTTCACTGTAGTAAGCCTAGTGGCTCTGCTCTTAATACCCTCACTCCTCAGTCTTGACTAATGCTTTTTTTTTTTAAAGTGCTGAGCAATTCTTATAGTTCATGGTTGGCCTCTGACAGAACAGAGTTCAGACAGTTAAATGGGTGGGCATGGGTGCTCTGATGGCCTTGGGGTTCGGTATTCCAGCCATTCTTAATGACTGTTGTACATCCATGTGATGTAGCTCACATTTTAGAGGGTACTTACTACTAGAGAATATTTTTGAGGGATGTAAGTGGTAGGTAGATTGGAGCCAGGAAGTAAATCTTTTTAGATCTGCTGTTATTGTAAACTGAAGAGTTGAGGTGAGCAGAAACTTACAGGTAACTCTAATGCAGTGGCGTGATGGCGGATTGGGACCATTTGAATAGTCGGGTAATAACAATTAAGTGGGCTATTTTACTTAAGTCCTTTAAATAGAAAAGAGCAGCTGACCAGGGAGAAATATGTTTGTGAGTTCTTTTACCATCGGGAGTAGGTTCCAAACCAAATGTGAAGAAAGATTCTCATGTTTGTCCTGGTTCCCTCTCCGCCTGCCCTGTTCCGGCCCTTCCTAGTTTCTGGCTCCCCACAGCAAGTGTCGTAGTTTCCCCTCTCCCTGTCTTTTCCTCCTCATGTGTTTCTGCGTGGATACGTGTCTCTCTCAAAGTCTGAATCGTACTTTGTATTCTGTTGTATAGCCTACATCCTCCACTTAGACTGTGAGCATATTCTCCCTCTTCCCCCGCAGAACCATCCTTGTTCACCCATTAACAAATTCCCTCTCCGATACGGACAAATGTTCCTTAGAGAAGAATTCCAGGTGATGCCAGGGAAGACACGAGGAAGTACAAACTCACCCGGGGGTGCCTCAGGGGTCGATGCTGCAGGCAGCGCTGCAGGAAGGGCGCTCAAATCCGGGGGCAGACCTGAAACAGGACGTTTGTGAAGCCTCACAGTATCTCCCTGCAAATACTTACTAATGACTGGGGTGCTTTTCACAAAAGTCCAAAATTTCCTTGACACTCTTTCCTTGAGGAGGTGGACCTTAATTCTCCTCTTCTTTGAGTGCAGTCTAAACTTAGTGACTCACCTGTTAGGAACAGAGGATGGAAAAGGAAAATGAGAAATCTTACAGTGGAGAAACATGAGCAATGCCCACAAACTCAGTGATCACAGTTAGTAACACCAGTAAAAGCCATGCTGAAATCGTGAGAGACTACAGTGAGGTGTGACAAGGGGGACATGTCATCTCTGTGGTGCATTCTGCCAAAAACCTGTGGCCCCAGTCTGGTCGTAAGAAAACATCGGGCAAATCCAAATTGAGGGAAATACTACAAAATATCAACAGCAGGCTTCAAAACTGTCAAGGTCATGAAAAAACAAGGGACAACTGAGGAAATGCCAGGAGGAGAGGAGATCAGGGGATAGGATGACTAAATGCGACAGAACACAATGGAATCTCAGATTGGGTCCTGGAACAGAAAAAAGGTTTTAAAAACCATGGTGTCTAAAGTTTGAAACAATAGCCCTATTTGTCAAGTACCATAAGCTTCTTTGATAATGTAGTTTATTTTAAGATGTGGTGCATTATAGCTGGCTGGGAATTGGATTATTTTTATTGTAATATGGGTGCTTTTGAAGTAAACCTTTAGATGGCAGCATCTCTCATCATAAACCTCATTCTGAACAGACTGTCTCAGATGTGTAAGATGTCCTACCCGGAAGGATGCTCAGAACTAGCCTGATTCACCCCTTCAGTATGTGGTGATGGAGTGGAGGCCCCCAGAAGGTCAGGCCAGTGGCCCAGCGCTGAGCTGCTGGGAGAGCTGTGGACCCCTGTTGGCCCTCTTCCCATCCCCTTCCTCTCATGGTGTGAAGTGTATCCCAGCTCTGTGGCCTTTGTGAAAAGCAAACTTTTGGTGTCAGGCAACCAAGGATAACGAGAGTCTAGTGGGCAGTTTTGGACCAAGATGTGACATGGTGTTTGAAAGGAACAGACAGAATAGGTAATCTTTTGTGTTTTTTTGTTTGTAAAGGAGATTTTTAGATATAGTTCTCATAGCATACAATTTCACTCATTTAAAATGTACATTACAGCAATTTTCAGCATATCACAAGGTTGTGCAACCATCACCATGACCTACTTTTAGAATATTTTATCACCCCAAGAACAAGTCCCATACCTGCAAGTCATCAGCCCACAAACCTGCATCTCTCTCAGCCCCAGGCAACCTTTCCTATCTTGTTTCTGTGGGGTTCTCTATTCTGGACATTCCATATGAATGTAATCACATAATATGTGGTCTGTGGGGACTGGCTTCTTTCAGGTAGCATAATGTTTTCAGGTTTCGTCTGTGTTATAGTATGCATGAATCAGCACTTCACTCCTTTTTACAGCCTGATAATATTCCATTGTGTGGATATATCACCTTTTATTATCAGTTGATAGACATTTAGTTGCTGTGAATAATGCTACTGTAAGTATTCGTGCACAAATTTTTGTGTGAACATATATTCACATAGAAATGGGATTGTTGGGCCATTTGTTAACTCTCTTGTTTAACCTTTTTGAGGAACTGCCAACTGTTTTCCAAAGAGACTGTACCCATGCGTTGTACTACAGTGTATGGGGGTTCCACTCCGTCTTACTAAGGATTCCAGACTTTCTGTCAAGTCAGGGTGGAGGGAGAAGTGAGGTACATGACTCTGAGGCTCTCTGATGTCTCCGAATCTCAGGCCAGACTGGCTGCTGTGCCTTTTTGAAGGCAGCTGTGTCAGCTGCCAAGAAAGCAGGCGTCTTCCCTGCCCCACACAATGGCCATGCGACGCCCATCTGATACAGTGCCTGCGTCCTGTGGCTGCTCAGAGCATGTTGGTGTTACAGGCTGGCTGTTTGTTATCCTTGCCTCCTGACTTTGGAGAGACCAAGCAACCCAATCATCTTTGTCCCGATTAGAGAAAAAATTCCAAATAAAGAACCCTTCCCCACAAGCTGTCCAGGTTTGAACACGTCAAAATCGCTTACTTGACATACACCAAAGGTGGCTGTGGAGACTTCACAGCAGAGGAGCAGCTTTGTTTTTGTCAAAGTTTACATTCTGGAAACTGAGCTCACCCATTTCTTCTTTGGCAGCCCAGGCTGGACGTTCCAGGGTCTGTACTAAAGTGACTATGTGTGTGTGTGTGTGTGTGTTCGAGGGGGGGAAAGGGCTGGCTCTTCCTTTAGGCATATTTGGGTCCTGGTGAGGACACATGCTGTACAGGCTGAAGCTTTGTTTGCATCTGGAAAAAATTAGCCACACTCCGATCTTTCCCACTGCAGGTCCCGTCAGGAAGCCCAAGTATGTGGAAAGCCCCAGGGTGCCTGGAGATG
>PVKU01012040.1:0-38682 GCA_004027475.1 Anoura caudifer
GTTTGATTGGGCTTAGAGGTGTGCAGGTGAATGAACCACTTTCGTTCAAAAGCAGACTCTACACCTTTTTTATCTTCCTCCAAGTTGCTTCCATCATGATTTTTTAAAAGATAAATTCCTATGGTAACTGGAATATGCACCTACTATATAGATTTACCATTTTTAACTGTAGTATTTATTAGAACTGTACCATACTTGTTTGTTTATGGCTACCAAGTTGCATAACTTTTTCAGGATGAGCCCCAATCTGAAAGCATTGGTCCTATTTTTTTTTATGTGCATGATATTAAAGAGTAGATACATATTTTTGTTTGTTTGGAAAGCATTCATTACAGTAGAAATAGTTGGACTGGACATATGTTTATAAAAACCAAGTACTAGGACTACACTTAAATTCCTAGAAGTTGAATTCATTTGAGGTTCATGGATATATATACATATTCTTCTTTTCCTCTTACCTGAAATTTTGCCAATTTCGCAGCAATTCCAAACTGCTGTGATTCCATGGTGAACATAAAATAGTTAACACTCAAGTCAGTCTGTACCAACACTTGTTAACTACTCTAAAAACAAGACTGGGTTAGAGATTTTTATTATTAACTATGATGACCTATTTTTAAATGTATAGTGCTGATTGTGCAAATACAGAACTTATTATTTATGCTACGTATATCTTAAATCTCAGTTGTCATAAAATTAATGCTAACCTCTCTTATTCTTATCCTTCATGGCACTAAAATTATGTTGGTGGTTATTTCTTCATTCTAGTACTGAGTTAATATGTTATCTTTTACACACATTATATTAATGTAAATATTAGGGGGCGTGACATGGAGCAAATAGTGTGAGATTGCATTGAAAGTTACAAAACTACACGGATGCCTTGGGTAGACCTAGACCAGACTGTTCATCTCATTGCGCCAAGGGACAAGTCAGTTAACAACTGACTTGTAATGCACCGCTGAACCCAGGGGACTCCATCGGGCTCCTGGCACTTTGGCACTCAAAACCAGAGCGGCGGAAAGTGATTTTGAACCCCACCTGCCACTTAAGGAGAATTGCAGTTTATTGTTCCAGGTAGTACAGAAACTATAAATACTGATGCGAATCCGCAAGATAAAGGCTAATATGGAGTGTATTAGTGCATGTACACATTTCTATTAAAAATAATAATTTCTTAGTTATTTCTATTTGTCAACAAGGAGTAAAAACAATAGATACCCAAAAGTCAATATATTTTGTAGTAAAAGTAAGAGACTAACTTTCCAGAGGGTTTTGTGTCAGGAACCAGGTAAAACCTCTACCTTCCTTATCTTATTCTATTTTTCTGCAATAACTTATTATTCTATGTTAAAGATGGAAAAAAAAAAAAAAACCTAAGAGAAAACTTCTGACTGCGACAGGTTGGTTTGGAAGATGCAGAGCCTCTTCTAGAACCTTCATTTAGGAATCAATCTTTTAAACATAAGGCTGTATGACGTTAAAGAGCTCTGATTGATACAGCATACCATTGACCTTTGAACACCGTGAAGGGTTAGGGGTGCCAACCACCTGCACAGTCAGAAATCCACATATAACTGAAATTGACCCTCTGGGTTGACAGATTCCCAATTACAGATTGAAACAAACCACAATCTGCATGTTGGCCTTATTTTGTATTCAAGTGGTCGGCTTTACATGTTCTTCTCTTTGTCCTCTCATGGGTTATGCCATCAACCAGTCTCCTGCTTCCAAACGGAAGCTTGTCTTTACTCCCTATTTCTAAACAAAACTGAAAACTGAAATACTCCATCTCTGCTTATGGTGCTGGGATAGGAAATAAGAACCCAGGGAATGTGCAAACCAGCTCCTAGTTTCTCTTCCTCAAAGTTCTCAGTGTTTCAAGATTCACTGTAAATGTAGATTGGAAGGAAAAAAACATTTTACTTCTTAAGTTTTCTAAACAATTCATGAGTTCTATTTAGGTATACTTTCCTTTTACTTAAGGCTTGACACCCAGATCTTTCTGCTCTTGATTTTAATATATTAGACTATGATTAATGTATAATAACAATAAACTGTACTTCAGATTTTCTTTTGTTAAAGGATTGAGACATAGGTCTTTGAAGCCTTAGTTTTTAATTTGTTAGACTATGATTAATGTATAATAACATTGAAGTGTGCATATGATTTTGTAGTATTGTTTTAACTACACAGTCATAAAAACATACACTAAATTATTGCTTTTGTTTTAATTCAATCCATCTGTATGAGTTATCTTCAAAGTGTGATACTCAAGTTCAAATTCCATTGCCTGGGTGATTACTATTCTTGATTTTCAGTATTTGTGAAATACTCAACTAACAACATTGCACTCTACTCAACTGTTCTTTTAGCATTCTTTTATAATTATTCTTTCATTTCTGTCTTTAGCTAATCTAATCACTGTATTACATAATGTTTATTGTTTAAGCTGAAAAACTAAAACTTTAGATTTCAAGTTTCATTCCAACAAAAACACTAGGCATAGAATATAAACAATAGGAATATAATGGGTTATAATCCTATTTAACATACACTGATACTTACATTCATATTTAAAGGTAAAGTACAGGCAATCTGGTACTTCCCTGCTCTGGCTGAGAAACTCCCTAGAAAATGAGAGTAGAGTGAATGACCCACGTGACTCAATGACACAAGAGGCCTGCGTGTGGCAACTAGAAACAAGGGAGAGTATCGCAGTTCAGTGGTCAAGGGCTGAAGGAATAGGAACCCTTTCTCAGCCCAGCAGCACCATACTAAGTGGGTGGGACTGCGTAGCTTTTTAAGTGATAATCACTACTGTTATTTTTGTTTCATCACTGGTTGTGTGGGAGATACACCTGGAAGAAGCCTTGAGCAACACATGCGTGGAACATCTTTGGGTTGATAAGAACCTTGGGAAGATCTGCCAGTGGAAAAGCTGAGCGTACATAAAATCGGTTATAAAGAGAGCTCAGAGCCTACACTTTACCTGAGATTTACCAGAACTGTCTTTGGATACGTGTGGTGAAGTTATATGACACATGATTTGACTTTGTAACTCTCAATTCTTATAGTTGATAGCTGTCCCAGCAGGCAATTTTACAGAATCCAATCGCGTTAGCTTTACTGGGGGTATAATTGTATTGGCTCCATCACTAAAGAATGTCTCTTTCATGCTATTAAGTAGCAATCTGCCAAAGTGCTGAAGCTAGGATAAATGGAGTTATAATATGGATTATTTCTATATGTTGAATTACCGATTTTAAAAAGATTTTCTAGTGACATTTTGAATGAGCAATTCTTACACTGAAGTAAAATAATAAAACCAACGAAATCTAATCAAAATTTTCCTTAGGCTCATGTTGCCAATTATGTTTACTTCAATTTTATATCCATCAATATCACATTAATTTTTTTTTCTGAAAAAGCATGTGATTTGTTTTAAAATATAGATAACATAATGTTAGTATATATTACTACAGTACTTGCTAAGCATTTCTAAAACATTTTTTATTGTTGTTCAATTACACTTGCCTCCATTTTCCCCCCATTACTCTCCCCTGCCCTACCCACCCCCAGAGTTTGAGATGATTTGGAAACCATTTAGTTGTGTCTTATTACTTCAGATAGCTTTTGTTTAGCATTTCATGTATCTGATTCCTAACCAATTTTTAAAATAACTTATGGCTGGTTATTTCTAAACCAAGTTGGATTTATTTTTGTATACTTTAGAAGCACATTCTATTTGAGGAATAATCCTAAAGTGAGTCATAAATTTGTTATACTCTAACTTCCACATACACTTCAACAAAATCTCAACTAAAATACATCTATATATATACTCTACCATTTTTAAATAGCAAAATAAAATCTAGACCAATCACAACTAACGCTATTAAAAATAGAAGGATGTATTTATTCTTTTAAATCAATAAATAATTTTAAAGGTCTCACTCATTTTTAATATCTTTAAAATAGAGCTAAAAGAAATTATGTGCCTAACTTCTCAAGTATTGTTTTCTTTTGAAAAAAAATAGTAAAGCTAAATTAATTTTCTACAGCCATCTTTCTTAATTGCTGTTCTATACATGCCACAGCATGAAAATAGATTTTAATTTACTCAAAGTTTCTCTGTGAATAATTAGCAGACTGATAGAAAATAATATTTATAAGAAAATTGATAGAAAATAATTCAACCTGCAATATCCTTAGATATCATAGTTAATTGCACAGGGAAACCCCTTAGCTTCATTTAGATACAGTTTGATGACTCCATTATGTTGAAAAATACAATTTCACTCTTAAACATATGCTCACTTCCCCAAGCCCTGGAAGTTGGTCATTTTTCTGGAAATCAGAATTCACTGGCTAAATTTAAAAGATTTCAACATTCATATCACCTTTAAAATTTGAATGTGATAATATGTGAAATTACTTGTCTGTATCAGAATAATCTATTACTTTACTTGCAAAGGCATATAACTTCACCTTCTGCAGGACACATATGTCATTTGACATTTGTCAAGAATTGGATTTAGCTTAAACTATCAAGGACTTTTTTTTATTGCTGTATGATGAAACCAATTTTTTAATCATCCTTATTTCCACAGATAATACACCCCTACCCCCAAAAAAGACTCCTATTCTTATTGCATTTTAGTTTCTCCTCTGTTCAGTTTTAATTTTTTAAAAATCTTATGTATCCCTTATACTTACTGCACTTATGTACCTTATACTCTAATAAATGCACATATCTTCCTGTTCCCTGAAATGACAAATGATACACAGCCTACATTTCATAATCATTTGACAGCCCTGAAAGTTGCTGGCCGTCATCAACAGAATGTCATTTCATGAGTTTCTCATATATTCCTCCACCCCCAGGAAGGCGTGCCACCCCAGCCTCCTGAAATTGCGCCTTTAAGATTATTGATGCTTGTCTATTTGCCAAATCTATTCAAGCAATTTGGTCTTTCTCATCTGGATCTCTGATTTATTGGACTTATATTGACCACTTTTCTTCTGGAACTCTCTTCATTTTTCTTTTCTTTTTTGTTTAAAGATTTTATTTATTTATTTTTAGAGAGAGGGGAAGGGAGGGGGAAAGAGAGAAAGGGAAACATTAATGTGTGGTTGGTCACCCTCATCCAGGGACCTGGCCAACAACCCAGGCATGTGCCCCTGACTGGGAATCCAATAGGTGACCCTTTGGTTCACAGGCTGGCACTCAATCCACCGAGCCACACCAACCAGGGCATCTTCTTCATTTTTCTTAAAAGCAAGTTGCCTGGTGTGGTATCGTCACTACTCTCTTTCAATGGCCCCTTTCTTCCTCCACCTACTCCTCAGTCTTGGAGTTTCTTAGAGTTCAGAAAATCCACTTTCCCCTTCTCTCCCTCTGCATGCTCTCTAGGGGCACCTCAGGTCTTTCCTATGCAGGTCTGACTTCTTATAATTAAAAATTAATCTGTCTGGCTCATTTGGTTTATATTGCCACTTGGTTTGTTATATCAGTTATTCATACTAAATGGGTACAGACTTTTTAATTTATGTACTGACTTCTAAAACTGCTACCCTCTCATTCGCATGTCTCCTCACATGGAAACACAGAGCATGCCAGTAGACTGATGCAACTGAAAGCAAACATTGAATCTTACTCATTTCAGTATCCCCAGCTGCTGATACAAGGCCTGGCACATAGATGCTTCTCAATAAATATTTTGGGGTGAACAACTTTGCTCTTTTCCTTTTCTTCTTGCATCTAACTGACTCTACTGATTTCCCCAGAAGATTTTTGAATAGAAACACTGTCACCTCAAAAATCTATATGCCTGAATAACTACAATCCCTCTTCCAGACAATGTCTAAAGTGCATTCATTCCTCCTATATCTGTGCACAGATTTAAAAATGTGTAACTCAAATCCCAGAATCCCCCCAACTTTTCCAATATGTCAGCCCTTGGTATCTCTTTCCCTTTCTTACAGTTTGAATGCTTACAGTCAGCTATCCATTTGCATCAGGGAGTGCAGATCTCCTACTTTCTCCGTAGTCTTCCCTCTCTCTCTCATTCAGAGACAATGACCTTTATTCATTCTTTTAGACATTTGAAGCCATTGGGCACAAAAGCCATCAGCCCTTCCCAATTCTACAAGTTGCTACTTGTGGATATTTCAGTGCTGCCTTTCCTCCAGTCTCTGAGGGTCAGTCTATTCCATGCCAACCTGTCCATCATAGTCTTAATCCTGCCGACTCCCAAATCCTCCTGCGTTTCGCTTCATAAGTCATACGTCTCTCCCTGTAATGTCTCCCTTTCCACTGATCCTTTCCCTTAGATCAAATTATACTCAGCGTTCTCAGTCTCTTCCTTTCTCACTGCGTCAGCTACTGCACTTGGCTCTTAAATGTTGGTGTTCCCAAGTTTCTATTCTTTCCTAACTCTTTCTAACCTTCTTTCTTTAATTAGGTGATCACATCCCCCACCCATAAATTAAGAACTTTCAAGTCTGTAGCTCCAGCTTTGACAAAACCCATGAGTTCTAAGTATGAATACACAACTGCTTACTGGATAAAGTCATATGAAGTATAAAAAATACTTATTAAGTGAAATTATTCCTGTCCATTTTCTTGCCCCACCAAAAACTTGCTATTTCTCCTTGTTCCTTCTCTATGGACCATCTCTACTCTCCAGCCAGTAGCTGAAGCTAGGAATTCTGGGGTAATGAATGACTGCTACCTCTTCCTTAAAAGGTTTGTGGAATATTTCAGCATCACATATTTTCTTTGTGCCATCCTTACCTATTATTTTTGAAGAATTCTATATTCAGGTGTTACTGCTGAGTGAAAACATTTTTGACACAGGCATAGAAAATATTGATACTAAAGGTAATCAATTTCTATTTTCTTTAACATCTCAGTGGTCTTCAGGGTAGTTACAAAGCTTACTCTCAGATATAGTCTTCCTTGGTACAAATTACTGGAAAGTTTTTCTTAAACTGCCTTGTGTAGTGAGACTACATTATATTCTTATAGTCCTCTTAAGTTTGCTATTCCATAAATTCCTGGATCTACCTGAATCCTAGATAGCATGGAAAGAATAGGATAACCCAATGGAGGAGGATTACATGTTATCTTATGAATTTAGGGTTTACAGAAGGGTCACCATTGATCTTCCAGCATAGTGCTAGCAATTTCGAGGTATCAAGCTTATACAGATATATTTATTTTGATTGAATTTGATTCATTATTGTCTTTAGTGACAATTTGAGACTGGTATTTTTATTTTATCTTGAGAATATTTCACTCCACCCTGTAAACTCCTACCAACCAAATGTTGTATTATTTTGTGAGTCAAAGACTACTATTTTTTTTTGCCTCTAAAATGATGCATATTAAGTTATGTTTCAAAAAGGCACTAAGCGTATAGTCCTCACTGTCCCTATAGCCCACTTGCCATAACATTGCTCCTTCCACCATTGGCTCTGCATCTATTAGCAACCATTCCTTACTATGCAGGACCTCCTTTCCAATCACTTCCCAGAGGGTTGGGTGTCAGCATCTTTCTGAAACCCACTCATTGAACGCTCTATGCACCTCCTCTCCTTTCTAGAGGAACAAGCACTCTCCTTCCACCAGAAATCTGAACTCTCCCCAAGTTCATAGCTGTCTCCCGAGGGGGCTGAGTGCCTTCTTTCTGTCAGAAGCCTATCACAATAGGGTAGTTATTCCATTCTCCTTTACTGATCATTTTCTTCCATGCCTTGTTATTTTGACACCAATTATATTCAATACAGTATGCACCATCACATTTAGTGTGTTGGTTCCCCAGATCAAACCTAGTTTTTTTTTTTTTTTTTTTTGTAATACATATTTACTTCCCACAAGTCAAATAATGCAACAGCCCTCCAGTCCTCTTCTCCTGCGAAGCCATGCCATTGTGATCTCTGCTGCCCACGGTTCATGGTAAACCCACCGGGGTTTACCCTCCACTGGCAAACTCTTCTCTGATCATTGATCCAACTATTAATCACAACTGGAGATTGGCTGTACTGGAGAGTATCAATTATGAAAGGAATGTTGTTGAAAAGCATATTCCTCGGGTTTTAATTATTCAGAAACCCACTGCAGTGTGTATTGCGCCCACACAGTACCACTGAGTCATGCTTTGTCAAAGTCGCCAATGAGTTTCTTGGCACCAAGTCTACTGCATTTACCAGTCTTTTACATGACTTCCCTACGGAGTTTGAAAATGTTGGCTACTGTCTGCAAATTTGGAATTTAAAAAAATTCTCATTTCCTCGTCTTTCATAACAGCAAGTATCCTGATTCTTCCTTATCTAGATGGCTATATGTTCTTTTTCTTGATCCTTTTCCTAAGAGTTGGTGGACATGGGGATTATGTCTGATCCTCTTCTCATGCTACACACACCTTCCCTCAGGCACAGCTTTCCCTCTAGTGACTCCAATGGTCCTTTCATATTGAGGTATATGACTTGTCAGTCGTGTACAGCTGTGCTCTAGACAAGTTTATCCAACAGTATAATAAGCATCAACATTTGCCTGTCTTAAAGTGAGTTCAAACCTTTTATCTTCAGTATCAAGCTACTCATGTCTTCCCTATGCTTACTTTTTCCTCCCAAGTTTCTTATTACAGAAAACAGCCCATCTGAAGCTAGGACCCCAGGCATCATTCTTGACTTCCTTTCCCCTTCACTCCTGTATCTACTTAAATGTCAACTCTTTTTGGATCCGTTTCCCAAATTCCTTCAGGACATCCATTTATAATCATGTCATTTCCATGGCCCCAATAACCATCATCTCCCACCCAGATCATATTTCATGGTCCTATCACTGGACCCACTCCCTCAACTGTTGCACTTCTCAGAGTTGTTTTGGATACTGTATCCAGGATCACGTTTCCGAAGCACTGATTTTATTAGATAGCACCCTTGTTTAAAAGCCTTACATATTATCCCATTACTCGCCTCTCTCCCTGTGCTGGCCACCCCTCTCCTCTGCAGACACTAAATCTATGCCATCCGTGTTCAGTTGACCTGCTTTCAAAGCATGCCTTACTATTTTATTCCTTTTGCTTTCAACATTATCCTAACTTTCGCCCTACAATGATCTTTATTTACTGGATAAATCCAGGCAACAGCTTACAGCATTGTTCCCTTTACGTGCTTATACATACACCATGCCTCCTTTTAGAGTTTAGATGTTATTGTATCCTCCTCCATTTAAGATTTATAAAAATGAGGACTGAGTCTGCTTTGCTCATCATTTTATTCCTAGAACTTAACGTATGTGGTAGGCAGAATTCTAAAAATAATCCCTAATGAATGACCCTTGCTCATGTATGATTTTTACCCCATGAAGGTGGATAGAATCTGTGAATATGATACAACATAATTCATGTTGTTATATAATAAAATAATTTACACATATGTAATGAAGAATAACAATCAGTTGATTTCAAGCTAGTCAAAATGGAGATTACCTATCTAGGTTCACTCTAGTCCCACCAACACTTTAAAAGCAGAGAGTTTTCTCTGGCTTGTAGTAGGAGAGAGAGTCAGAGATTCAAAACATGAAAAGCATTCCAGCCGATTCTGCCAACAACCTGAAGGAACGTGAAAGAAGATTTTTTTCTCTATAATCTATAGAAGAGAGCCTGGCTGATTTCAGCCTGTGAACTCTGAGCAGAGAAGACAATTGAGCTCATTTGGATTTCTGACCTAAAGAGCTATGAGATAACAAGTGCATATTATCTTACACCACTAAGTTTGTGCTAATCTGTGACAGCAGCAACAGAACCCTAACACAGCATGCTTCCTGAGCCGGCTGGAGCTGAATAAATGTGCATGGAATGACTGACCGTCATGCAATGTTAAAAATACAATAAAAACTCTAAGCATTTCTTTTCTTGGATGTCAAACATTTTTAAGCTGTAATGTATATTTTATTTTGAATGAATAATGGATTTATTTTTCAATTAAATCATTCAATGTTTCCTGGGTAATTTAAGCAGCATCTCCAAGTCAAGACCTCCTCAGTGTTAAAATATATTTAACAAGTCTATTATAGACCTGTTTATTTAGATCCCTATCTAAATAAAGACTCCAATAGCAGCAGTAATATTAGTAATTCATTGACTCATCAGCACTCAGTGCTTGTCACTAGTTTGAACAGGGTTGATTCTATTCAAGTCTTTGTCTCTGACATATTTCACCGGGTGACTGTCCTAGTGTTCTTGTTTTGGCTTGCCATTTTCTTTCCCAGAGGCGATGCTTCAAGCTATGTCAGAGACATGTAGAATGTTTGCTTACTCAAACCAAGTATTCAAATTACCTGCTGCCCTGGGATTGTGGTTTGATGGCTGACATTTATTTCTCTTTCCATCTTAGTCTTAGTCTATTAAAATATTTTATAATGAGAAAGAAATGAAAGCTGTACAGTCCTACTTTGTGTCTGGTCATATTTCCCCTCAATAAGTAGGAATATTTAGAGGATCTTAAAAAGGAAAATTTAGACAAACCTTTGAAATATTATGTTGATTGACTTAAATTTTTTTATTCCTCACCCAGGAACATGCTTATTGATTTTAGAAAGTAGAAGGGAGGGAGGGAAACATCCATGTGAGACAGAAAGATCAATTTGTTGCCTTTCATATGCGTTCTGAGGGGAAGCTGAACCTGTAGCCTAGGCATGTGCCCTTAGTGGGTATTAAACCGGTGACTTTTAGGTTTATGGGATGATGTTCCAAACAACTGAGCCACTCAGGCCAGGGCTGATTTAAATTTTTATTGAAAACTTTGGGTCAGGCATTTTGAATAAAAACATGCTTTTTAAAATACATTTCCTTGAGCAAAGTAAACAACAGAAAAAAATAAACAAATGGGGCACTACATCAAACTAAAAATGTTTTGCACAGCAAAGGAAACCATCAACAAAATGAAAATATAATCTGAATAGGAGAAGATATTTGCAAATAATGCATCCAACAAGGGGTTGATATCCAAAATACATTAAGTACTCATACAATTTAACACCAAAACAAATAATCCAATAAAAATGTATAGAACACCTGAATAGGCATTTCTCCCAAGAAGACATACAGATGGCCAATAGACATGAAGAGATGCTCAACGTCAACAATCATCAGAGAAATGCAAATTAAAACCACAGTGAAATATCACCTCACATATGTTAGAATGGCTGTTATCAACAAATCAACAAATAACAAGTGTTATTGAGGATGTAAAGAAAAGGAACCCTTCTGCACTGTTGGTGAGATTGCAAATTAGTGCAGCCACTATGTAAAACAGTATGAAGATTCCTCAAAAAAAAAAATTATTGCATTTTTTCATTACCATTTAGTCCCCTTATACTCCCTTCCCCGTGCAATCACCACACTGCTGTCCATGTCCCTGAGTCCTTTTTCTATCTTACTCAATTCCTCCACCCTTAACCTCCCTCCTGACCTTAGCTGTCATCTTGCTTTGAGTCTGTATCTATTTTCCTTGTTAGTTCGGTTTGTTCATTAGATTTCACACATGAGTGAAATTATATGGTGTTTGTCTTTCTCTGACTGTCTTATTTCACTTAGCATAATGCTCTCCAGGTCCATCCATGTTGTCACAAAGGGTAAAATTTTCTTATTTTTTATGGCCAAGTAAAAAGCTGCCATATGATTTAGCAATTCCACTTCTGGGTTTTGTTCCAAGAAAAGAAAGTACACTAATTCATATATATATCTCCCTATGTTCACTGCAGCTTTACTAGTAATAGCCAAGATATGGAAGCAACCTTGATATACACTGATGAGTGAGTGAATAAAGAAGATGTGGTACAGCTCTTGCCAGTGTGGCTTAGTTGGTTGGAGCAGCAAAAGGGTGGGGATTTGATTCTTGGTCAGTGCACATACCTGTCTTGCGGGTTTGATCCCACTGGGATCAATCAATCACCTTTCTCTCTCACATTGATGTCTCTCTCTCTCTACCTCTCCAACTCTCTCTAAAATCAATAAACATATAAGGTGTGGTACACACACACACACACACACACACATATATATACAATAAAATATTATTCAGCAATAAAAAGAAATGGAATTTTGCCATTTGCAACAACATAGATGGATCTAGAGGGTATCATGGCAGGTAAACTAATTAAGACAGAGAAAGCTAAATACCATATGATTTCATTTATATGTGGAATCTTAAACATGAATAAGCAAAACAAAAACAAATTCACAGATATATAAAATAAGCTGATATTTGCAAATGAGAGGAAGTACGTGAAGAATTACAACTGATTTACAGCTTTTTTCCCCTAAAAAATGTCAGACAAGTCCAAAATGTATAGCTATTTTTTTCTGCAAAATGTGAGTCAAGCCCAAAAATATTTGTCTGCTAATTTGTTTGAAATGACTACTTTTAGTTTCTTTACATCTCTACCTTGCTGAAAAATAGATAACTTTGAAAGAAAAAAAGAAAAATTAAAAAAAATCCAATTTAGTATGAAGATTTGTAAAATGGTAATCCAATAAAAGGGATGTGTACACCATCTGATCCAGCAGCCCCTCTTTGGGGCATGTACCCATAATAATGAAAAGCAGGGTCTCAAAGAGCTATTTGCACACCCATGTTCATCACAACCAGGTTGAGGCTCCCCACATGTCTACAGACAAAAGAACAGATGCATGCAATGTAATATAGACATATAACAGAATAATATACAGCCTTGAAAAAGAAGGGGATTACAACATGGATGGACCTTGAAGACATAACGCTAAGTGAAATAAGCCACTTAGAAAAGACAGAAACTGCATGTTTTCACTTATATGGGGTTTTCACTTATATGGGGAGTCAAATTCTTAGAGTAGAACTGTGAGTGCCAGGGGAGAAGTGCATGCGGAGTCAGTGTTTAGTGGGGACAGTTTCAGTTTTGCAAGATGGTGATATTGGCTGCATAACAGTATAAATATACTTAATGATCTTGAACTGGATGGACACAAAAATAGTTAAGATGATAAATTTTATGTTATGTGCATTTTACCACAGTGTTTTAAACATTAGGAAGGAATAAAAGTGAAGTGTAATACCACAGGGTACTGCACCAGAGCCCCCTGAGGTGCTGTGTAATAAATGGTGTATGTACCATCCATTATCTTCCTAAAATGCAAAAGTGCTGATACATAAAATAATAAAAACAGATTAGTGAAAATGAAAATCAGATATTGGATAATGTCATGCAAAACTGATCTTAAGACAAGGTAAAGTAGCAGATAGTGCATCAGCCCAACAATATAGCCCTTAAATACTAAAAGGTCAAAATTTCTGATGAGTAATTTAAGTCCAAAAATATTTCAAAAAGAATGGGCACAGAATTTTTCTGAGTGGAAAGTGATGGAAGAGCAATCTATACATTAGGATATGGAAGTGCAAGTTATAATTGAGAACAAGTTAGCCTGCCAGAGTTTCATGGATGCTGGTAGAGCGTGCAAGGCGGCGGGTCAGAAGCAATGAGAGAAAGGGATTTTTCTGCCCAGAAGCACACTATGAATGACCAAATTCTGTTACAGCTGCCAAGGTATGTATATTCACTTACACACATCAGACATATAGCCACCTACTGGATTGTGTAGGTCTGAGGTATTTTCCAAATAGCCCAGGAATTTTAGCTAGACAAGAAATACATATTTCAATTGGTACTACAAAAAGAAGTCCTTAACACAAAACTAAATTCTGGTCTCTTTCCTATTGACATTTACAGGTGATACAGCAATTAGAATCCTCACTGACTGGTATCCCATGACCAGAAAGAATCACTGTAATATCAAAATAATGACATAATATTTACCACTACCAATGTAATCAATTGGCTGCTACTACCTTTATTTGTCACCTCAATAAATTTAATTCAAAATATAATATACCAGTTACAATTTTTAAAAGATTAATTTAAAAAATATAAATATTTAGTTAAAAGGATCTCTTAAATTCTGGATCACTGATGGTGGCTACATGCACCTTTTTTGGGGGTACAAGTACTTTGAGCAAATGCAGTGCTATATTTTAAAGATATAAAATGTGAATCCCAAGTTATTTATTGTTGAATTAAATTGCATAAATGCCCTAAATATATTCTAACAAGTTAGTGCATTGCTAAATTTCATGTTCAGTTATCATTTTAATCAAATATGCCTAGCCTTCTTGGATTTACCAACGTTTGTGACCATACATTCTCATACGTGAAGTCATAAATATGTCGGCTGGTCAAAGTAACGATATTTAGTTTTTTCTTCTTTTCCATTCCTTTTCAGCAATGGCCAGTGATGACCTTTTTTTCTTTTCACACCTATACATCCTTCCCCACCATTTGTACATGACTCAGTTCTCTTTCTAGACATTTCTACCTTGTCTCTGCAAAGCCTTCTTTCACATCCTAGTTCTAACAGGATATCAGTCCCTTTTAAGATTCTCCAGTGAGTATTTTGTTCTTCTTGTGCAGATGGAATCGTTTTTTTCTCTTTGACAAAATGTTTCTATTTCTTTCTAATATTCTCAAGTTTTTACACTTTTTATGGCTTTTGAAGACATCTTCTATAGAAGTTCTATCCTTTCAATCCTCCACCTCCTAGATTTATTTTTATATTCAGTATAGCCGGACTCTTTTTCTGTGATTTATGGCCTGTATTCACAATCAAAATAAGTCATAATAAAACACTGGTGGATGTTACTAGGTAGTCTTTATGCTTTCTCCAAATTTTAATGGGACAAACCTAGTTTAATGATAATATTGATAGTCAAATTTCATTGTGTGTGTTTGTATATAGTTAATATGATCTCCATGAAGGATAATCCAGTGGCTCCCTGGCTTTGGAGACCCAGTTCTGAACCTTACTTGAATTAGCCAAAAGTGGACTTGAGTGGGTATTTAATATCTCTGGACAAGTCTTATAATTTCTAAATAAGAAATGTGATTTCCTTAAAGATTTCTCTTAATTTTTTCTTTTAAAATCAATTTATCTTTAAGGTATTTATTTTAAAAGTTTTTCAACCTCTACAATAGCAAATTTAGGCTACAATGGGATTATTTAAAGTTCTATTCTATACTGATATCACAAGATATAATAAATTAATAAGATCTTGAAAAAAGATCATCCTGTATATAGGACATTTTCCAAAATTTCACATCCTGCATATAGAACATTTAAAATTTCTCTGGAAAAATGTATTTTTCTCTTAGCCAAGGTAGGTAATCTTTCTTATTCCGGTGTGTAGAACCATAACTAATTGAAAGTTTAACTTCCATGGCAAGGGAGCTTGGGAAATTATTTGATTATCAATCCTCTACTATGTAAAAAAAAAAAGAAAAAAAAAAGAGTCATTTTCTGAGGTTGTTATGGTGGTCTCAGTCCCTGTGATCAACCAGTACTGATCACGGTTATACTAGAAATATACGGTTATATTAGAAATATATTGTCTAATATAAATGATGTTGTTACGGTTATTTGACATTAAAAGAAGAACATTCCATGGTACTGTATTGAAGTGTATTGAACACTCATTAAATACAAATTTTAACTTGTATTTAATTACATGATCACTAATTATAAAATTTTTAGAAATACTAACTAAAATCTTCAAGTGATGACAACATTATTCAGTTGTCTTACAAAAATGAAAACCAAACGCTACTGGCTTCAATTCACATGGAACTCAGTAATACTTTATAAATATGAAAACCTATATTGGTTTAGTAAATCATCTTGACTGTATTTTAAGTAATTATAACATTTAATATCAGGAATTTGGATATGTAAAAAGTTATATCTATAACATGCAATGCATTTAGCACTTTTTTAATATAATTTCATTAAAACTTGAAAATAAAACTCTGACCAAAGTTGCATAAAAGATAGTAAGTAAAGAATTCTCCAAGTATAGCTTCAAGCATGATTGTATCAGTGAATAGCCTTCATTAGCAGTGAACAAGATATTAAAGCTGTATTAAGGAACAAAGTATAATAAATATCAAGGAGGATATAGAAGTTCAGGAATAGATGCCAGAAAAATTGATATTACCCACCCCCCATATGTAGCAGATTGGATTTTCAAAAAATGGGCACCTGTCCTTCTTAGAATGGCATATCAACATTGCTCACAATGAGAATAAGGTCTATGTCCCCTCCCCTTGAATTTAGCCTAGCCTGAGACTACAGTGTAAAGGATGCTTTGTGATTTCTGGGGGAAGCTCATATAAGCTGAGTCAGCTTCTGGCTGGAGCTCCAGGGATGTTCATCTTGGAAGCAAAGAGGCCACATGGCCATGGTGGGGTTTCACCTGGCAACCAGAGCCAGGGCTAGCAACGAGGCTCTGGATTTGTGAGTGAGTGAGTGAGTGAGTGAGTGAGCATGCTCTGAGATACCTGGTCTCTAGCTCTTCACTCACTTTCAGCCTTCAAGTCTTCCCAGCTGAGGTGAGGTTCCAGATGTCATGGAACATCATTGTTTTCTGTGATCTATCCAAAATTTAACTCACAAATTCCATGAGCATAATAAATTACCACTTCATACCACTACATCTGGGGTGTTTTGTTATACAGCAGTAGATAACTAGAGCACACTATCCTAGCCAGATTTTTCCCCCCTCTAACAACCAAGTAGGATGTGGGTTAGTGGTGGTTCACTACAGGGGATTAATAACAAACAGCTTAATCTTTCATGTTCAAGAAAGTTCAAGTCATACCACTGACTTTACCACATGATTAATGCCTTTCTGCCTATTCATTGAAATAACAAGTATATTCATTAACATACCACTTTATAAAGGTTTTTAATTATTCACAAAACTCATAAGGTACTGACAAGAGTAAATTGATTTGCTTTCTCAAACTTAATTCTGTCACCTGCCAAAGGCTGCATCAGCAGTAACCAACAAAGATTCCTTCATACTTGCCTTGTTTTTTTGCTTTGACTACCTCCATTCCACTTAAAATGCCCCTCTCAACTCTCAGGGAAAAGCTTTGTGTAGGTTGCTCTTTCATGTCCCTTGTACCTTTCTTTCTACCTCATTTTGAAATGCCGGTCGCTAAATCCTCTCCTTTTCTCTATTTGATACAGTGGAGCCAGTTTCCTCATCACCACAGTGCTGGACTGAATGAGCCCTCCATCGTCCATTCCGTTGCCCAATTGCTCACCCACAATGCTCCCTTCTCTTTGAGCCGAGAATCCATGGTTCCTTGGGAGGAAGCGTTGACAGCTTCATGAACATCCTAATATTAACAATGGCTCTTTGAAAGTGAAGAACAGAATGAATCAACTATACAAACACAAAGTGTCTTTATCGGTTGAAACATTTGAAAATACGTGTAGAGAAAACTGACTTTTAAGAGTTGACAGAATTTATTTTAGAAGTAGAACTGAACCTGCTGATATCATTTAGAGAGGTGAGAATAGCAAAACAGCCTGATCGCTAGTGAATAACAATAAAGAGCTGATGTTTTATATGTATGTGTTTATTTACACAATTTTAGCTTGTCTCAGAAAGGAGCAGAGTGGGATCAGCAACCATTAGTTTTTGAAAGTTTTCTGTATTTTAGACTTTTGATTAGGTGTCATCTCTTTGCTGTTTTTAATGCTTACAATGATGCTACATTGCAGATACCAAAATCCTAATTTTCCACATCAGAAACTTTTGGCCTAAAAATGTGAAGGAGCAGTCTAAGATCAAAAGGCTAGTACATTCGTTTATGCTGAACTCAGAGGCACTGCTTTTGTCACTTCCACGGACCTTCCCTCCCCCAGCAGCCACGGTCACAGGAAAAACACATTTCTTTCTTCTTTCGACAGCATGGCCCTTTGAATGCTATGTTCTTCCAGTTCGCCAAGACAGAATTCCTGGGTTTAATGAGAAATGCTATAGGCCTCAGGTCCAACAGTAAGTCTGATTTCGATTGTTAATATGGTATGATATGCTATAATGTTATTCCTACTTAGTTATTTCTTTTTTTTAAGGTTTTATTTATTTATTTTTAGAGAAAGGGAGGAAGAGAAGGAAAGAAAGATCAGTGTGTGGTTGCCTCTTGTGTGCCCCACTCTAGGGGACCTGGCCCACAACCCAGGCATGTGCCCTGACTGGCAACTGAACTAGTGACCCTTTGGTTCACAGGCTGTCACTCAATCCACTGAGCCACACCAGCTAGGTGCCTACTTCATTATTTCTCATTTAATCATGCCACGAGTGAGTGTCTGAGTGTGTGTGATTGTTTATCAGTGCCTAGCATACCAGAGGTCTCTCAAGAAGGTATCCAGCCATGTAATATGTAAAACACATATTTACTGAAGAAGATACAAAATACGAGCAACATTGTACATAGGACAAAAATGCCTCAGTCCCCTTCAAAGTAGGAACTTTGGGACCTCATTCAGTTCTCTAATTTGCCATCAGCTGCCCCATCATCTTTTCCTGTATCTCATCAATGGTCTGAAATCTCTTCCCTTTCAAAGGTGATTTTAGTTTGGGGAAAAGCCAGAAATCTCAGGGCACCAAATCTGGGCTGTAGTGGGGCTGTGTCACCTGGATGATTTGATGTTTCATAAAAAATGTCTGAGTGAGATATGATGCATGAGTGTGCTTGTTGTCATGATGAAGCTGCCAATCACCAGTTGCCCATAGTCATGACCTTCTGTTTCATCCAATTAATTTATGGAGGAATGTTCAGGCTTAATGCAAAATTTGATGAAGATTCATTGCTCTACTTGCTCAGTCATTTTGAATACAATGGCTACACAGCACAGATGCTCACTCAACAGAGTCTACTGCCCCCACTGACTAGTACAGTGAAGTCACCGTTGTTCACCCATGTGCATACCAGTCCACTTTCCTTGGCTGCCAGGTTACAGTGATGTCACACAAACTTGATACTCACAATGGCTGTACTTTTTCCAGACAGACCTTGTACATTCAGTCATTCCCATTCAGGGCTTTCTACTTAGCCAAAACTCAGATAATATGTTGTAAGATGATGGTAACTCTAAGCTGCCTTTCAAATACATTCCTGAACATCAGTTCTTGAAGATCCTGGAGGAAATCTTACAACCACAATGATGACTCATTTTAATTTTTCATCAAATTTTTCAAAATTGCCCTCAACTTTGCTAGAGAATGACTATACAACCCTTCTACTTTTACTCTCCAGTTTTCCAAAGTGTGTATTTCACAGCTTCACTTCTCTCCTCCAATCTGCGCATGGCTGCTACTTGAGGACTCTTTCCACACGCTGCGTGTGTTTCAAGGCATACCTCAGTGCCATTCTCTGCTGCTTCCAAACCTTTTCTTTCCCTGACTCTTCTTAAACTTCCTGGCTCTTTAAGAATACAATGTGCCATGGATTTCCCCTTTTTTTATATATAATCTATAAACTTGTCATTTATTTATTTATTTACAATTCATTTATTGATTGCTTCTGGTGTTTTGCTGTATTCAACTCTATGTCTGCATCAATTATAGAAGATAACATTCACATAAATAATCCATCCAGCACCTTGATTTCTCAGTTTATGATACCTTCAGCTTCAACTATCTATTCCTCCAAATGTCATCAGTCATGAACTGTCATCTCCAATAATATCACCCGCTCTATAATCAATATCTCATGCATTCCACCTTCAGATCAATATTTTCTATTTTCCATCTTATATACTCATTCAGGTCTCATGTCTCATCAGATCTTTCAATCCATTAATGTTATCTCAGGTTCCACTCTCAGATGATAACCTTACCTCCTAATTCATAGAGAAAATAGATGTAATTATATATAATGGCCTCTTCTTGCATTCACAAAATTCATCTCTCTGGTTTCCTTTATATCTACCATATTTTGTCAGGTGCAATGTGTAAATTTTGCCCAAATTTCTGAGGGAAAAATAAGAATGTGCATTACACATGGGTATAATGATTACGTGCCATGGGTAAAATAATCCCATGTACAATGTGCACAAAACATGGGTGTGTGTTATACCCAGGAACACATTATACACAGCAGAATGTGGTATATGTTCTACCTTCTCCTCAGGTTGGAATGAAAAATGTATCCCAATTTTCATCTCTGCTCTGAATCCTGTCTTTCTCACTTTCTCAATGTCTTTCACTTTTGTGAATATCCTGTTTTTCCTCCTGCATTATACATTCTTCTCATTCTGTGGGTCTTTACCATCAGCACACAAACATGTCTTAGTATTAACCTCCTAAAAATTTCTGTTCACTGATTCTCCTCCAGCTACCATATGATTTCTTTATTATCAAATCAAATCTTTCAAATTTATAGCACTTAATATTCTTCTGTACTCTATGCATGCTTTTTCTAATGATCTTATCTAGTCCAAATTTTTAAATATCAGTTTCATAACAATAACTATCAAATATTTATGTTCATCTAGAATATCCTCCTAAGCTTTACACTAAAAAACAAAAAAATCAAATCCCCCTCTCTATTTAACAACTTGGAGGTTAATTGACATATTATATCTAACCACACTCTTGATTTTCCCTCATACTAAACCTACTCTTCTCCAAGTGTTATTTGGCTTTCTAAAAGGTACCACCAGGTTTCTCAGGCTAAAATCTAATATATAAGTCAGCTCAGGCTACCAAACAGGATATCCATAGACTGAGTGGCTTAAATCTTACTTTTCTCATAATTCTAGAGGCTGGAACTCTGAGCTACTTGGGTTGTAGATGGACACCTTCTTGCTCTGTTCTCACAAGGGAAAGGGGGAGATGGAGAGAGAGAGAGAGAGAGAGAGAGAGAGAGAGAGAGAGAGAGAGAGAGAGAGAGAGAGAGAGAGAGAAACACACACTCTGGTGTCTCTTCTTTTGAGAGTACTAAATCCATCACACAAGCTCCACTGTCATGAATTAATCTAAACCCAGTTACCTCTCAAAGGCTCATCTACAAATATCATTGCATTGAGCATTAGGGCTTCAACATATAATTGGAGGGGGGGCGCAGTTTAGTTTGTAGCACCTGGTACATATCCTCTATTCCTCCTTTTCTGATACTTTCTATAGTCCATTTACCCACAAAGATAATCACATATCACCATCTATCACCTCAATACAAGTTCAAGTCCATGATTTATCTAGGACACAGCAATAGCCGTCTAAATAGCCTCCTTTCTATCTCCTAGTTGGTCTGTAAGATCTTGTAAACTCAATGGTTACTGTCTTAGTTTGGCCAGCTATAACAAAATACCATTGACTGAGGGGCTTATGAAACAATAGAAATTTATCTCTCACAGTTCTGGAGACTGGAAGTCCAAGATCAGGGTGCCAGCAGGGTCGGATTCTGGTGAGAGCTCTCTTCCAGGTGGCAGACTTCCAACTTCTCATTGTACCCACACATGGCAGAGAGCAGAGAGCTCTCCAGGGGCCCTTTTAGAAGGGCACTAATTCATTCAGGAGGGTTTTACCCTCAATGCTTAATTACCCCCCACAGGCCTCACATCCTCACACTGGGGTTTAGTATTTCAACCTATGAATGCAGAGGGACCACAAATATTCAGTCCACTACAGTCAGAGTCATCGTTTTAGGTCTACTCATGTCATTCCTGTATAAGTCTTCCAGCACCTCTCCTTACCAGGACCTCACTTATCTTTGCTTCGTCTCCATCACCTCAGCTCCATCTTCTCCACACTGTTGATGTGTTCACGTTTCAGAGCCTATTTGTTAAGCTTCTCGAAACAGTTGTTCTACAGACCCTTGTGTGGCTGCCTCGGGATTTAGCTCAATGTCACCTCCTCACAGAGGCTCCTCTGATGACCACCTTAAGCTAAAAGAAAAAGAAAAGGCTGCCTCTGCAATAGCTCATACTCAGTCCTGCTCTACTCCGTTATTTTCTTCATTGTAGTCATTACTATCTCAAATTGTCTGTTATTTTACATATGTTTATGTGTTTACTGTTTGTGTGCGCCCATCAGAACAGAAGCATGAAAGAAGGAATGTTGTCTTTCTCAGCATTTAATAACTAACACCTGGAAGGGTGCCCGCACAAAGCAATTCATTCATCAATATTGGCAAACTGGTTGATGCTTTGCAGTTTACATATATCAGGATTATCTAAAATGCAGAGTGTCAGACTTTCAGGAGAATTAAACTGGCTTAGGACATAGAATTTTTAAACAGTAAATTATGTCTTTACCACACAGCTATTGTATAGTGCCAGTCAGCATCCAAGACTACTAATAGAGAAGTATTTTATATGGCATTTTTCATGACTTGCTTCCCATATTGGGAAAAGTCGCCATTATGATGAGAACTACTTTTTGTAGTCATACGTGTGAAAACCACATCCCAAGCCACATAGTTTTATCTACAATGGTTTTTCTTTGTAAACAACACTGCCTATTGCTGATGACTCCGTTACTCTCTGAATTCGGATTTAGTTATCCTTCATAAAGTCATAGGCTCCCTCAGGAAATTCGTTACACCAATTTACCAACCACTTTCAGCAGGCTTTTTAAGAAACTCCTTTAAAATGCCACCATTCTCACTGTTTGGATTTTTCTGAATTTTGATTATTTTTCCTAATTCTCTTGCTTTAAGGTGGGTGAGAACCGTCTGGATACTCCAAAAAAGGAACACAAAAATGTGGGGAAAATGGAGGTTCTGCTGCATCCCCACTCTGGCTCAGAAACATGCATTTTAAGTTAAGCACACCAGATGATTCTAAAGCAGGTGAGGCTGCAATGAATTCTCAAATAAAACCACTGAGATCAATTATTTGAGCAGTTATCCTTTCTTAGTGAAGGTTGCATAAGAGCAATGTGCTGATAGCTAGTATTTTTAAAAATAACCTTTCCCCCAACAATACAAGAAATACACGTTTTAGAAATTTTAGAAAGTGCTGAATAGTATGTAGATGATAAAAACCAGTTATAATCCCACAGTCATAGGTAACCACTGTTAACTTGAGCATATAGCATATTTATTTCTTT
Organism: Anoura caudifer; assembly: GCA_004027475.1. Lineage (NCBI taxonomy): Eukaryota > Metazoa > Chordata > Mammalia > Chiroptera > Phyllostomidae > Anoura > Anoura caudifer. The sequence goes on from PVKU01012040.1 coordinate 23,005, forward strand.
ATATAAATACTCTTCCATTTTCCTAAGCACACACTGTATTCCTTAAACAGCCCAGGTGACAAACACAAGGCCCGTGGGCCAAATCCGGCCCTATCCAGCCCGACACCTTGTTTCTATCTGGCATCAGCGCCAAGCTCTCACTTAACTGTTAAGGAGCAGTTCCATTTACACAGTCCTAAAATTACCTTTGGCCCTTTCAAGGTCACCTCGAGGCTGACGTGGCCCCCTGTGAAAATGACAGTGACACCCCTGCATACAGGATATATATGAGCAAGATAGAAAACGCCCCTGTTCCCATGGAACTATATAAATATTTTTTTTTAGAATTGGTGCTATGTTATTAATAATTCTTCATGGTTACAAAATATTTTATTGTGAAGTTGGCCCACCTATTATTTTCTTTAATTTTGAATGGCTTTCATGACAGATACTTGTATGTGAATTATTCTGTTAACCTTTCATTTTAACCTTATACAATTAATATTATAAAGTGCTTTCTTTTATAAACAGTAAACTTTGGCCATTTTTGTTTGTAATTTTTTCAACTCTAAACTTTGAATCTGCAAAGGATTTATTTGTGGTAATGCATGAAATTAATATCTAAAATATTTGCCCCAAAAGCTAGCTGATTGCTCTTAAGCTATTTGTTGGCAATCCTGATTTATTCTTTCCTTATAGATATATATGCAGTAAGCTTAGCATGTACAGAAAAATTGTTTTCTAAGAATTTATTGAAGCCAAAGATTTACCAGACTTCTTTTCTAGCTATAGATATATTTTTGTTTGTTTGTTAGACACATGATTTCACTTTCAAAAGCATCGATCAGTAAGATCGATTACTAATGATTAGCTGTACAGCAGCATTCTCAAATTCCACCCTAGGGGTTGGAATAAATAAAGTAGATGTCAGGACTTGTGTGTAAATTTTCCTATGGAAAACGTCAAGCCTTTGGGTATACTTAGTATGGAATATAATATGAACTGGAGATAACTCTAAGCTATCGCTACCAACTGATCATTAGAACATTTTGATGCTTCTCTTTATTCAAACTCAGTTTCTGTGACATGTTTAAGCCACTAATGCTCAAATACCCACTCTTCAGTGAGAGAACTCACTCCTATTGTAATAGTCCTGGGAACTATAAACCAATCAGAGGCAAGGTGGCATCAGAACAACCAGGATTTGTGGGTGAAGTCTACAAAACAAGGGTCAACACTCTGGGAGGTAGGAGAATGGCTTAGGGTGTATCTTATTCAAATGATGCTTTCAGACTTGATATAGTTAGAATGACATTTCCTGTCAAAGCAAGGCAAACAAATCAAAATATGGCTTGCCTCAGCCAAGACAAGGTCCAGGACAGGAGATCAGGTCCTTATCATTAGCTTGGCAATAACCATCTCTGTTGTGATAGAGACTATGAGATCATCATGTTGGGCCAAGAAAGAGAAAACCATTAGAGTCCACATATAAAGGATATGATAATGCACTTGTCTTTCTCTGACTGGCTTAAAAAGATGAAGGAATTAGGCAAGAAAAAAAACCAACAAGACTTAGACACAGACTACAGTATGGTGATTAGCAGAGGAAAAGGTGGTGGGGGAGGGAAAAGAGAGAAGTAAATGGTGATGGAAGGAGACTTGACTTGGGGTGATAAACACACAATAAAATATACAGATGATGTAATGTAGAATCATACACCTGAAATCTGTATGATCTTATTAACCAATGTCACCTTAATAAATTCAATGAAAAAGGAAGAGAAAGAGAAAGCCGGATGATATTTGAAATCAATTAGGTAGGTAGGTAGATAGATAGATTTTACAATGACAGTATAAGGACTCCTCTTTTTGGTTGACTAATATTTGATAAAACTTTTTATCAACAATCCCAAGTAAAACATGAAGGCAGGACACAAAAATGGTACGGACGGAATGTAAACTAAACAATGATTTTATTTTGGTAATTTACTGTTAAATTTTTCTATCCATGTAATTTTGAGACAGTATGATTACATTCTAAATACTTTTTGGCAAGCGCATCCTCTTTGCTTCATCTCTCATGAGTAACATTGGTTAACAACTAAGGAGCTGGAACAAAAAGAATTTTCATCACTAATTGAGATTTTTGGTCCTATTTTACGTAAGCTTCTGAAAGTAGTTGCTATGGATCTGGCAGAGTGGTTCAGTTGGTTGGAGCATCATCCCATGCACCAAAATTTTGTGGGTTTGATCCCTGTCAGGGCATGAACTTAGGTTGCGGGTTCAATCTCCAGTGTCTGTCTGTCTCTGTCTCTCTCTTCTAACCCCCCAAATCAATAAACATATCCTCAGGTGAGGATTTAAAAAAACATGAAAATTAAAAAAAATAAACGTAGTTGGTTTAGACTTACATTTCCTGGTTAATGTATTTCAAGGACGTATCTTGCAAGATAACTTAACCCTACTGAAATCATTAAAAAAAAAAAAAAAATCACTCCTAGTAACAGCTGGAATTGATTTCTTTAATGAGCATCTCCTGAGGCCTCATCAGGCTTACTTACTATAGTATTGTCCTGTTTTTAGTTATTTTCTCCCTGTCACTGTCAGCTACCTAGTAGGTATTCATTCATAATATTGTCAAACATCTTGCTCAAGCTCTCTCTCAATTGTCTCTCAATGCAGTCATTTACAAATTTATACCAGAGCCACGTTCCAGGAAATACATTGCCCCCTGCATGACGATTTTGTACATTTACTTTGATTGGACAATAAGAATCATATAATGAATCATGCATTGTTTCATGTACCAAACCTGGTTCACTTATCTGGTGTTGTCTCATATGTGAGTTACTAGCCAACTGCAATGCAAAGAGACCTATTTTATACAGAAGTTGTTTTTTTTTTTTTTAGTTCTTGCAGAAGGAAAAAATAATATATAGTCAAATTCACCCTTAAAAATCTCCTTGCTAGGTTCCATCTTAGAAACCAACCTACCATGATTCAAAACTACCCAAACCAATATAGAAAATGAATGCTATTTTTTTAGATAAATACTAGGTGAAATTGTTTTACATATGTGCTCAGACTCCAAATTCACCATCTGTGCAATAAGATGCTCTCACTTCAAGAGGCAGCCAGAACTGAGCGAGCCCAGGTAATGGTCAGGAAGCAGATTCGTATCTCTAACCACCAGCTCATTAGGATCAGTGGCACCACTTCCCAGCATGGTTGAACCAGTTCTCTCTTTGTGTCCTCATTCCCACTGTTCTCCTATAGTTTAACGCATTATAATTAGGTAGACAGATGAGTCAACTGTACTGAAACGGGTATAAGCTATGGTCTATTTTTCATATTCTATTTTTCAAGTCCTTGGCCTCTGTTCTGCAGTTATAGTTCCCAAATTTCTGGGGGTTTTTTCTCTATTATTTTCTGAATTATATACAATGCCATATGTGATGAAACTCTGAGTAAAAATTGGGTGGAGAAAAATATACAAAGCGAAGTTAAACATCCAAGCAAATACAAAAAAATAACCCAGAAGAATGCTAAAACAGGTGAAGTTTCTCCCTTTTTCTCCAATGAGCCCTGCAATAAAGTGCTTCATTTAAAAATAAATATGATTTTCTATTATAAATCATGTAAAATACTTTTTATCTGGTTTTCTAAGAGAAAATGCAACTAATGAAAAATTTGGAAAGGTTGCTGCCACTGCATAAGACACATAAGATTTCCTTTAGAATATGGAAAATGGGTTGAAACTTGGGAGAAAAACAACATAGCAGAGGCCAATGTGGGGAGATGCGGTGGCTGATGACTTCTGTAGGACCTGCAGAGCACACGCTCTCCCTTGGAATATGAAGGTTAGCAGTGAGAATCAGAGCTAAGCAGGGGTACTCACTGGGGGTCCTAACGCTGAGTGACTTTCAACACTCTGTTCCACTTTTGTTCACAGGACTGACAACGTGGCTTGTACTCTAGGTGGGGAGAGATGGGGGGAAGAGGCTCTGCATGGAATAAACACACTCCTGGGAGAACTAAAGCTTCCACTGTGGGTTTGGGTACCCCAAGAAAAGTATTCCGAAACCTGGAATCACAAGTGTTCCATACACCATTGTGTATTGTTTGTAATAGAAGAGTGTAAATGCCTAAACGTCCATCATTGGAAGACTGGTTAAATAGATGTAAGGGAATTACAATGTAACATAGGGTTTCAGATAGCCATTAAAAACAACATAATTGGGAATGTACAAATATAATAACAGCAATATTTCTAGGTGAAAAGCATGTTGCAGAAAAATATTGTATAATATGCCATTGTTTGAGTAAAACAATTTAAAATAAAGATATAAACAAACCACAAAATATCTAAAACATTTATGTATTTAGCCCTGGCCGGGTAGCCTAACTGGTTGGAGCACCATCCCGTACAAAGGTTGGGGACCTACTCCTGGTCAGGGCACATACCTAGGTTGCGGGTTAGAGCCCCGGGTCGGGGCGCGCATAGGAGGCAACTGATCAATGTTTCTCTCTCTTCCTTCTTTTCTTTCTAAAATCAATAAACATTCAAAAATTTTATATGTTTAGAAAAGACAAGCAGTGGAAATGGGTTTAAGGAAAATAAATTGAACCTATAGGCATTGTCTAAAGTTCATAAAAAATACATTGTCTAAAATTCATTTAAAAATAGAGAATTATGGGCATAAATACAAGAAAAAAAAGCCAGAGATAATTTACTATTACAAAGACTCCATGGGGGATAAGTAAAAAATAGGTTCTGAAATCTGACCTCCTGGATTTAAATCTGGATAGCCACTCCTTGGTTACAAGTCTTTAATCAAGTCACTTATTTCCTTAACTCTAAACAGGTGATAGAAATAGAATGTTTGTCTTCTACCTGTTGTGGTAACTTTGGTGGAATGATATGGTATGGAAGGAAAAGACCTTGCTTTGCCCAGTGCCTGACACAGGGGAAATACTCGTGAAATTTTAGAAATTTTAGCTAATACTGTGATGCCTAAGAGGTGTGTCTAGGAGAGGGTATAAGTGGGAAATGGTAAATTTTCACTATACTTAGATACTGTATACATTTATTTGTTCTATCATGATTTACTGAAATAAAAATTTTAGCTCTGTTTTTGTAAATAAGGACATTTGTCACACTGAGTGGCTCTGATATGAAGTCATAGAGAACTGAATAACAAGGCCATAGTGGTGACTGATTGGAGGGGCCTCACGGGGAAAACAGGTCAGTAAATTTAACCTGAGAGACTGGAAACATGAAATAACCATGAACAGAAATAGAAAACATCACCTGGAAATACAGTCTGGAAAAAGAGAAGACAATGTTAGATACGTGGAACTTCTTGAGAGACTGTCCGACTGTCCAGATAGAAATAGTCAACCTGTCCTTGCCCCTTGAATCAGCAGCTGTGTGTCTTAATCACCTTTGAATTCCTACCGCTTGGCTGACTTATCTGAACTATAGTAGCACTTCATAGATATTGAATGAATGAATGTTTTGATGACTGGGTAGATGGATGGATGAATAGATGAATATTGATTTAAGTACAAACTATACAAATGTGGCAGTAAACCCAACAGGGCATGTAAGCAAAAAAGAGAAGTCAGTCTTAAGGAATATCTGTATTTAAAGGACAGAGACCAAAGAAGGAAACCAGCGAGAGACACCAGAGAATTAGAAGGTAATCAGAGATCATGGTATGAAGCCACGGAAGAAGAGTTAACTAAAACTGTTTTCCTGCAGGGGCGATGGTTGCCCGAGGACCCAGGTGGCAGTTTCACTGATTTTTATGACTAAATGCATTGCTGCAGCTCATATGCATGCATAGCTAGTCTTACGTGCTTCCCTGAGTGAAACTGACTTGGTTTTATTCGACTCATTTTACTTGGTTTGCACAGACTTCTTGTCTTTTGCTTTATACATCTTATAAGCCACATGCAGAGAAGTCGATTTCTATTATTTACATTGAGGGGTCAGTGTTGACTCTCCAGAGTGGGGAATGGGCTCCATGGGAGGGATGGGAAGGTAGTTGTTTGTTTTCCTAGCAATAATCTTACATTTTCTTCAGGCAAGAGCCCCGTACATAAAAGGCTTTGCTCTGCCTGTTTCTCTAAATATTTCTGGCAACTTGCCTTTCCTCCTGTTCAACATGTAAAAGCTGAACACGAAGCAAAATGGTTAAGAACTGAAGCTTGATCTGTCCAATTTCTTTTTTTCAAGAAGCTGCATTTTAATGATGAAAAACAGCATTAGTGAAGTTTTCGTACATACTTTTTGTTCTAGTAAACATGTACTGTCAAATACGTATACCTCTAAGTGGGTAAGAATACAAATTGTTTTGTCATGAAAGAATTGTGCTTCCAAAGGCTTTTAAAAAGGCAAAATAAAAAAAAAGGTGAAGTTTTTCTTAGAACATGACATAGGATTTAATGGTATCAAAGTCATTTTGGCTAAAGAAGGAAAACAAACTTTAAAACCATCTTAACATAAACTTTACTGCAAATATACTCTTTTATTTATTTTTTATTCCTCACCTGAGGATATATTTATTGGATAAGTGCCCTGACCTAGAATCAATCCCGCAACCTCTTGGCATATGAGACAATGCTCCAACCAACTGACCCACCCAGCCAGGGCCAATTACACTCTTCTTGTGAATGTAGAAAGGAGAATGACCTCAGAATCACTGTGGCTTTCTTCTCTAGCATGCCAATTTCCATGGATACAAAAACAATTCCTGAGACACTCAGACTAAAGTACAATTAGTCACTGTTATCTAAATTTTAACATTATGCCATCAGAGTAAATGTAACATTTTGAAGAACCAAAACTGATCACTATTCATTCCAAGGTTGGCCTTCCGTGGGCTATATTACACAATTAGGAATTTGAACATGTTAATGGTCTTTGTCTCATCACTATCCCTCAGCTCTCTGTAATATTATTTCCTCCTTTTCTTGTACAGATTCTTTAAAATCAACTGCTATTCTCCCTTTTCCTTCTAAAACTACCTATTCCAAATCTTCTCCCTACTCCTCAATTGTCTGTTCTCCCATCTCTGTTCACTACCAAGTATATAATCTCATCTATTTTTTTAATAAAACAACTTTATGGGGATATAATTCACCTGTGTTACTCACCCACCTACAGTATCCAATTCAATGGTTTCCAGGGACTCAGAGTTGAGCAGCCATCCCCTAATCTGCCTTAGTACATTGCCATCACCCCACAAAGAAATCCCACATCCATTAGCAGTCACTCCCCATTTCCCCACCTCCTCCCAGACACCTGCTCTCAATCCCTGCAAATCACTAATCAATTTTCTGCCTCTATACATAAGCCTATTTTGGATATTTCACATAAATGGAATCATACATTTTATTTTTGTGTGTCTGGCTTCCTTCATGTAGCATAATGTTTTCAAGATTTATCCATGTTGTAGCATATATCAGTACTTCATTTTTTAGCTAAAAAATATTCTGTTGTATGTACATATCACATTTTGTTTATCCACTCATTAATTGATGGGCATTTGGATTATGTCCATAGTAAGCAGTTAGACACAAGCAGCGCAAGGAGGATGGGCCAGGTACAGAGGGTCACCAGGGTGGGAGCCCCGGGTGCCCAACACCAGGCAAAGCTGGGAAAACAAGGATCTTGCCCCCAGGTTAACCTTTCCTCCCCCAGCATGTCACTGGTCATGCCATTTAGATCCCCTGACCTTTCACACCACCGGTCATGTGGTTCGGACCCTCCCCTGACCTTTCTTTCCCTGGCATGTTGCTAGTCATGTGGGTTAGACTCCCTTAGAGGGGAAAGAAGCGAGGAGGCCAGAGAATAGCCCGGAAGCATTAAAGCCCTCAGAAGTAGCAGGTTCTGACCCACACCAAATACATCTGGGCCTCAGGGGTGTTTCAGCTCCAGGCCCAGAAGAGCCACGAAACCAGATATGTGACCCCATAGCTGACCCCAGGACCACCTGCCTTGATTAATGACCACCTGCCCTGACACCAACCAATCAGTAGAGACAGCAACGCTGACAGGATGCACCTGGAAAGCTAATGCATATTCTATTGGGACCCTCCCCTGAGACCCGCAGATAAAGACCCTGAAGAAAGATGACAGCGTGGCCCTCTCTGTGGAGCACATTGTGCCTTCCCCCACCCCTTCCCCAGGTCATCTCCACCTTTTGGCTATTAGGGATAATGTTGCTATGAACATTTGTGTACAAGCTTTTGTGTAAACCTATTTTTATATCTTTTGGATATATATCTAGGAGTGGAACTGCTGGGTTATATGATAAATCTATGTGAAAACTTTTATTTTATTTTAATTGTTCCTGTGCAGTTTTCTGTCTTTTACACCCATCCCAGCCCACCGCCCCAGCCCTCCCCACCTCCCTCCCATTTCCATCCCCCCTAGTTTTTGTCCATGTGTCCTTTATACTTGTTGCTCCAAATCCTTCCCCTTTCCCCCTGAAATTCCCTCCCCTCTCCCCTCTGGTGACTGTCAGCCTGTTCTCAGTTTCAGTGTCTTTGGTTATATTTTGCTTGTTTGTTTCTTTTGTTGATTATGTGAGAACTTTTGAGGCGCTGCGCTGCATCACATTCCCAAAAGCAGGGTATGGTGGGGTTCCAGCTTCCCCACATCTTCTCCAGCACTTTTTATTATATTTCTTTTCTATTAGAGCAACTGTAATGAATGTGAAATGATCTCATTGTGCTGCTGCATTTCACTGATGGCTAATTGTGTTGAACAACTTTTCTTCTGTTTATTGGCCTTTATGTACCTTTTCTGGAGATGTGTCTATTCAGATCCTTTGCCTAGTTTTAAAATTGGTTTATTTAGCTTTTTTAGTATTGACTTGTAAAAGTTCTTTATGTATTCTGAATTTCTTATTGGATGCAGGTTTTGCAAATATTTTCTCCCTTGTTGTGAATTGTCTTTTTACTTTCTTGATCATAACCTATGAAGCACAAATTTTTTCAATGTTGATAAAATCTAATTTATCTTTTTTCGTGTTATCACTTGTTCTTTTGATACCATACCTAAAAGGCTTTGGATAATCCACAATTATAAAGATTTACTCCTACATTTTCCTCTAAAAGTATTATAGTTTAAAATATTACAGTTGTATCTAGGACATATTTTGAACCACATTTTATGTATAATGTGAGGTAGAAGTCTAACTTTATTCTTTTGCATGTGGATATATCTGCCCAAATACAATTCGTTTAAAAGACTGTTTTACCCCAATTAAATGATATCCACAACACTGTTAATTCTATAGGAAATCAGAGCATCAATTTCACTGCTAAATTTACAAAGTCACTTCTGTCTATCTTGTTTTGACCTCATTCCAGCACACTGGAAAAGAAGTTGAGCCTCTTTTTTGTTCTGAATCCCTTATTACACTTAAATTATTACTTCTTTTTCTATATCCATGACCATCTAAACCCATACACTGTGACTGAGAAAATGCCATTAATAATTTTGCAGTGACAACAGATGTCAACCTAAAGTTTAAGGGCAGCCTAGGATATAAATGCATGCAGCCAACTGGCTGTGTGTGTTCTTCAAAACTCATATGCTGAAACCCTAATTGCCGAAGTGATAGTATGTGGAGATGGGGCCTTCGGGGGTAATTAGGTACCATGGGGAAGCCCTCGTGATAGGATCTGCACCCTTATAAGGAGGATCGCAGAGAGCTTGCTTCCTCTTTCTCTTCCGTGACTATGTAGAGGTAGGCAGCCATTTGCAAACCAGAGAGAAGGCTCTCATCAGACCCAAACCTGCCAGCACCTTGATCTTGGACTTGTCAGCCTTCAGAATTGTAAGAAACAAATATTTTGTTGTTTCAGCCGCACAGTCTATAGTAACTTGTTATAGCAGCCTGACCTGAGTAAAACTGCCATTTTATTAAAATGCCAACTTTTTCCTTTCTAGTGGATGCCACTTAGCATTGAAATATATTTATTTAAATACTGTATATATATTTAAATGTATATTCCAGTGCCTTCTATCCTAAATGTTCTATTCATATTACTGTATCATGAGTATCAATACATAATACATGTAATATAACAACTAATACCATAATAAAAGTTCCATTTCTTCAGAGATAGATTTCTAAAAACAGCTATCTATATTTGCTTTCTACATGTCTTCACCAATAATTTCTGCCTAAATATGTCTTCAATCTGCCCCTTTCACAAAAACGTATCTTGCAAATTCACCAATAACCTCCACGTTACTATATACAAAGGCATTTTTCAGTATTTATCTTCCTTGATTTCTCATCAGCATTCAAAACTGGCTCATCTCCCTTAATGTGACTGAGAGCCCCTCAGGGCACATTTCTAGTCCCTTCTGCTAAGCCCACTGCCATGGCTTATACTACTAGGTCTGTGTTACTATTTTTCAATTTATATCTCCTTTTGGGACTTCCTGCTGAGTATCAGACTCATGTAATTAAACCCTCAACATCTTGCCTTGGATGTGAAAGAATCACTTCAAACTTAGTATCTCAAAACCCAAGTCATGACATTTCCCTCTGAACTCTGGTGCTGGGACTGCGTGCGCTCTCTCTCTCCCAATAACTGGTGCATTCATTCATCCAGGCATAGAAAGCTAGACTCATGGTTAAACTCCCTCCCGTATCAGTTAATGACTACATACATGTAATTCTATTTTCTAGATATACTCACACCTATCTACTTTTTCCTGCTTCTTCCTCTACTCTTTTTTTTTTAATCCTTCTCTTGGATGACATTATTTCTGAGCTGGTCTCTCACATTTTCTGGAGTTCTTCCAATTTACTCCAGTTTCTGGAGCATTCCTTTAAAAATCCTGCTTCTGTTTAAAATTACTTAATATAGTTTGTTGGTAAGATAAAAATTTTAAATCATAAGCATGGCTTTAATGTGCGTACATGAATTTGCCCCAGCCTAGTGGCCAGGCTACATTTTTCTCCTGTCTCCCACATTCTCTGCATTTACAGTCTCTTTTTCTTATATTCATTCCCATCTTCCAACAGTGCGTTCTTCCTCTCCCAACTCTAGGGCACATTCAAATATACTTTCTTCCGCCAACTCCAGCCTCACTTAGAAAGAAACCGCTCCTCATCTTTAATTTCCAGGCCTAAAAATTACAGAGTTGAAATCATTAAGGAGGAAGCATGCTTGTTTATAGTGTCTGGCCAAGAAAATGAGCTTGATTTGCTCACTGTATTCTAGACTTAGATGGCATTTCTAAGGTTGTTTGAACCCAAATTGCTGATAATATTTAAATTTCAGTGTTGCTTGATTGCTAAGCAGTGCTAAAGAGCTTTAAAACCAAACTCTGTGTAATTCACTGTAACAGAGGAAAATTGTAATGGTGGGGAACTGCAATCCACCCCACCATCCTTTTGACATTGTTTCTGTAAGTGCTGACTCTAATATGTAGCTTGTAGATGAATAGTGCATTTGTATAAGAATCCTAGGAAGTAGTTTCAAAAGATACCCTAACCTTCAAACATCCCCACCCAGGAGAGATTTGCTGACTTTCAACCATGCAGCGAGGATGCCATAAATCTGGATGACACAAAACCAGGATGATGCACAGCAGACCATCACTTGCCTTATCATAATGGACCATGCAGCTCTGCACACAGAGAACTTTGCATCCCTCTCCCTTGATCTCCATGTTCCATTCCCTTGTCCCTCCTTATAGAAACCTCTGCCTCCATTGAGAGGGGGAGATGGGCTTTGAGATATGAGTCCCGCATCTTCCAGATGGCCAGCATCTGCAAATAAACCATTTTCCTTTATATTAGCACCTGCCTCTCAACTATTGGCTTTTAGAGCGGCAGGCAGTAGGACAAGCTTTTGCTTGCAGCCTGACTTAGATGTAACTCTAGGGTACAGGGAGCAACTAGATTTAGAGTCTAGAGATTAAGATTCAGTCAAGGTTCTACCACTTGCTATGTCCAGCCTGACTTTGGACAAGCCCCTCAAATGTACAGTGCCCCAGCTGTCTTTGTCTATAAAATGGGAATGAAAATACCTATTTCAGGTGCTAACTTTGAGAACTTAATCTGATGATACAGGTAATGCATTTGGCACATAGTAAAGTCCCCATAATTTTTAGTTTAATGAAAATCATATGTTGAATTCTACCTGTATCTGACAGCATTGTGTCCACTAATGAAGGTACTTGGTAGACCTGACATGCCCTCTTAGTGTTTCTTACCATCAAATGACCCTATGTTTGAATTCTAATTTGGAGAGTTTTTAGCAAAATCAAATATTCATAAACTGAGATCTATATATAATGTATTTATCTCTAGAAACATACTAACTGTGAATTTGGGTAGGAAAGTAAAATATTACTAAGTTATTTAGCATAAGAGTCAGCAAAGTCCTTCTGTAAGGAACCAGACAGGATATATTCCAGGCCTCGCAAACCACATGGTCTCTGTCTCCACTACTTAACATCCGCAGTGCAAAGGCCATTACAAAAATACTTAAACCAATGATCGTGAATATGTTCCAATGAAACTTAATTGATGAATACAAATTTAAGTTTGTCTGTCATAAAATCTTCTAAAGTTTTTGAACCATGCATATATATACATTTAAACATTTAATATGTAAAAAATATATGTGTATAAAATATATGTATGTTTAAAAGTATATATGTATAAAAATATGTATGTGTTGTGTGTGTGTGTGTGTGTGTGTATAAAAACTTAGGTCACAGGCCACAGATGCAGGTGTGAGGCCTGATTTGGCCACACAGGTGGTACTTTTTTACCATGTACACGATATCATTTACTAATTGATTATGAATTAGTATGTTCATTTTTCATTGACCTTCTATCCTCCATATAACGTAAGTTCCATTAGCACAGAGTTCTTTGTCTGCTTTATTTTCTGATGCTTTCCAAATGACTTGAACAGTGACCAGCATAATAAGAATTTGTTGAATGTATGAATGAATAAAATGTTCTTTTTTCTCCTAAACCCTTTATGGTAGGAAGTACTAGCAATACAAGAGCAGTTATATGCCCCTTGGTATGTCCTCATGGACACAGAGGATTGAAATATTCAAAAGGTAAATTTTGGCTTAATGATTATTACTCCAGATTAATATAATTTAAACCATGGTGTCAAGAAGTACAAGTGTATGATGTTAAAAGCTAATAATCTGTGTGCATAGGAAGTGTGTGATTATGTTATATACATACATGCACACATACATGATATAAATATATACATATATGCAGGTGTATGCATATACACACATGCAACTATAAAAACACACATATAAAATTGTATCTTGATTCTTATGCATAAGATAGCTAATTTATATAAATTGTTAAGCACAAATTATTTGAGTATGGTACTTAAACAGATGTGTAACAGGGCGGTTCAGCGGTAATGACACTAATTAATCACAAAGTGAAAACAAATTCACCTTAGAAAAACCAGCACTATTAAACACTAAGAGATTAATTGGTTTTGTTTTTTGAAAAGAGAACACATTGCAACATAATAATCTTAGGACAGTGTCAAATGTCCTGTTGAATCTATGTTTGTACTCAATAAACATAAAGTCCAAACCACTTACCATAAATCACAATTCCCATTGGTAAGAAAAGAAAAAAAGAATATTTTCACATAGTGATATGCACATAGCATAATTTCTCAGAAAAAAATACTAAAAAAGATAATCTTTAAAATTTTAAATGTAAGATTATCTGTAAACTTTTTAGAACGGATTACTTTATACTGTAGATCAAGTGATCTACAGTATAAAATTCTATATAATTTTATAGAAAACTTGTTATAGTTTCCCTATTTCAAGTGATTTTTTTTGATAGGCTAAAGTAGACTACATTTAGCTGCCAGAATTATATTGCATCTTTTTTAAAAAAGATTTTAAGCACTTATTTTTAGAGAGGGGAAAGGAGGAAAAAAGAAAGGGAAAGAAACATCAATCTGTGGTTGCCTCTTGCGTAGCCCCCCCAACCCAGGCATGTGTCCTGACCGGGAATCGAACTGGCAAACTACTTTTGGCTCACAGGCCTGCGCTCAGTCCACTGAGCTACACCAGCCAAGGCACATATCACATCTTTAGTATTTAAAACTAAACCCCCGCAAAAAAAAAAAAAAAAAAAAAGCTATTCGTACACAGAGGCCCAAGGAAGAGCCTGGAGACTGAAAATACACATCCATAAGTGGAGGGCAGGAAAAGATGGAAGGAGGAAGTAAGCTGTTCCAGTCTGGTAACCAGCAGTGAGTTTATTAAAAGAAATATAGGAAGCCCAACTTTGGTGGCTGCCAGATGAAGTGGATTTTTTCTGTACAGCATGGCAGACACCAGAACAATTATATTACGTAAAAGGGGGTACTTTTACGTAATATAGGTTTTATTACATAAAAGGTACTGATACGCAGATGCTACCAGCTTCACAAATTACTTTACATGGTTGACCAGGTCAGGACAAAACCTGTTCCGGAACCGGCACACAGCAGGGGAAAAGGCGGAGGTGCTGATTCATGTCGGAATGAACATCAGTTTAATGGGCATCCCTAAGACGGGTTTGCAGTGAGCGATCTCCGTCTGTTCCGTCCAGGGTCCCGTCTGCGGGGCACATCATGGAACTGTGTCTCCTCCACGGCAGCTCTTAAAATGATTATACAGTGGAGTTAGTGCTGTGAGATTTATTTAGGGAGTATTAGCCCAAATCATAGTTTAGAAGTTGCGAATTTACTGTCATAGTTCAATGCTTGAGGAGAACCATTTAATCCACTTTTAAGGGGATTAACTCAAGTTAATTAGAACAGTTTTTATATTATTTGCAACAAGTATTGTCCCAAAAATTCTGGTGCTATTTTTGCAGCACAACGATTCTCCACCATCATCTTTCTGTGTTTCTGTTATCACTGCTAGAAAGCTTAGAGAATTCAGTACTTGTTTCTCCTTTGAACTGGACAAAGGCATTAAGACTAATGGGTTAAATGAGAAGGGCCAATTTGTACAATGCTTTGAACACATGTAAATGAAACATATTTAAATTAACTTATTTAAATGTAAAGGGTACTAGAAATGTTCCCTTTCTAGTAGTAATGCCATTTCCAAATACGTGAACACGGCAGAAAAGCTTGAGTCACAGCCAGCGCGGTAAATAGCACCTGAGCAGGAGGTAACTGATAATACGTGCAGTAAGTAATACATGCAGGCTAATCATTCCAAGGTTCACGTTCTGAATCATAGAGTGAAAGTGTATCAACAAAACAGCACATGTTTCCTTAGACGCTGCACCCCCCTTTCATGGTATCATTGATAGAATGTCATCCTGCCCCCAGTGTGGACACAGTTGGGGCCAAGGACACTGAAGAAATGCTTCATGTTGTTTCTCTGTAACATTCATTCGCTCATGCTTTCTTTGGCTGGAGTAATACAGTAAGTTGCTATAATGCTCTGTAAAAACAAATTATTAAAGAAATATTGTGCTTAATATAGTAATAGACCAATAAATCATTATTGCAACATGTTAAAATAATATGGTATATATCAGTAAGTTGGGCAAGCCCCTCTAATAACATGCTTACACAGTATTTCTCTATAAATAGGAGTATAGTTCATAGATTGTATTTTCTTCTCCTCCTTGACCTCATGTCTTGGAAATT
>PVKU01012041.1:0-17518 GCA_004027475.1 Anoura caudifer
TTTTTTTTGGTTCAGTCATCTTCTGGTGGGCACTTGGGCTGTTTCCAAAACTTGGCTATTGTAAGTAGCACCACTGTGAACATAGAAGTGCATAAATTCTTTTCAATTGGTGACTTCAGATTCTTGGTGTATATTCTCAGCAATGAAGTTGTCTGGTCAAAAGGCAGTTCCATTTTTAGTTTTTTAAGGAAATTCCATACTGTTTTCCACAGTGGCTGCATCAGTCTGCATTCTCACCAACAGTGTACCAGGGTTCCCTTTTTTCCACATCCTCACCAGCAGTTGTTTTTTGATTTATTAATGATAGCCAATATGATACATGTGAGGTGATATCACATTGTGGTTTTAATTTGCATCTCTGTGATGGCTAGTGAGGTTGAGCATCTTTTCATATATCTATAGGTCATCTGTATGTCCTCCTTGGAGAAGTGGACCTGTTTAGGTCCTTTGCCAATTTTATAATTGGATTGTTTGTTTTTCTGGTGTTGAGTCATATGAGTTCTTTATATATTGCTACCTAGTATTTTGGATATCTTACCTAAAATCCCACAGAGCTAAATACTGATATTTAAGTTTCAGTGAAGAAATGAGTTATCATATTTCCCTCCAACACTTGGCTCTCCAGACAAATTTCTAGGTTGTATTTGGTGTGTGCATGTGTGTTTGTTTACTGGGTGTACTTCAATGGTTTTCTTCTCTATTCCCCTTATATTTATAAGTTTTTTTCTCCAGAGAACCTCAAACAAAGTCAGTGCTATCAGGGTTATGGTCCTCCCCATGGAAATGGCTGAATTCATCCCTTGGCTTTGTCACAGGAATGCTATGGATGTTTCTCTCTAGAGCTGAGGATCAAGATCCTGTGTGTGTGTGTGTGTGGCAGAGGCATAGGCAGCAGCAGCAGAAGCATTTTGTAAGGTCCTAGTGAGTCTCTGCTTTTAGGGATGTGACTTCACCATCCCACATTGTAGTGGCTCTTCCTCCATGAGCTGCTACCCAGTGCACCGGTGTATTGAACAGACTCTCCAATGAACCTCTGCCTAGAAAGGGAGCCAACAACTGGTTAAGACACAACAGATGTTCACAAGGTAAGAGTCCCCTTAGGCATAGTGTCAGTCACATCTTGTTTTGGAATCGAGACGTATGCTTCAATCTGAGACACACAAATAGGTCCGGGTTGAGACACATGATTGAGGACTACTTTAAGGCGGCCTCCTGTCGCTATATGTCAATTTGCTAAACTGACTTCTGTGAGACAGATCTTTAGCAGATGCTTCATAGGATTCACAATGCAGCACAAAGAAGAGCAGTTGATAGCACAAGCTAGCCAGCAGGCAGTAGCGCAGAGTGCATGCCTACCAGTGCGCAGCAAAGCTAGTTAGGAAGCAAAAACAAGACAAGCAAGAGGCCCAGTGGTAGTGGACAGTACCTTGATGTCCTGCTCACAGGGCCAGTTGTTGTGCTCACTCCACAGAGACAGGATGGACCCTTCACCCAAAATTTGGTTTGGATGTCAAGACTGATGACACAGGCACCAAGAGAGTGTGAAAAGTTTGTTACTCACATAATGAGGCTCTCTGGGGAGAGTGGGGAAGGCTCTCAAGCAGGTTCTAGAATAGTTTGAGATACACTTTCAACTAATAAAAACTAATATTGAATGTCAACTGTAATTTAAAATGAAAACGAATGGCTTGAGGGAGCAGAGAAAGGAGACTTGGCTTTGATGGTGGTAAGAGGATGAACCTGGAATGAGTATTCCATACAGGTTAGGGCTCGCATGGTTTGACCTTCCTGCTGGCCCCACACAAAGTGTACCTGGGCTTTCTTATTGGATATAGGCAAGTCAGGGAAGAGGGAATGGTGGGGTCCTCTTATGGAATAGTGTTGTGTAAATGCAAGACATTTCAGCACAATTTAGAATTCTCATAACCCTTAAAACTAACCTTCTCATATTGTTTCAGCTTAAGCTGCTTTTCAGTAGATAAGCATTTATCAAATTGTGGCCCTTTAAATATTATCTAAAGTGGCTTAGAATTATCTTGGTTCATCAACAGAGAAACTGTGTAGAAAGAGAAAAGACTGCTAGCATCAAAAGTCTGACACTCTGTTTACAAGATAGCAGACATAATTACGCTATCTGCTGAATAATGCGGGGTTTCTTAATAGTTCTATTCTAGGTGATTACTGTAGCACACAAAGATCATCATCATCATCATCATAAACATTTATTGAACACTAGCTCTGTGTGGAAATTAAACTATATATTCATGTCCCTATTTAATCTTCATCATAACCCTATTAATGTTAGTGACAAAATAGCATTTTTTGCCAGCTCTGCTGGGATTCCTGGGGCTACCTCCATTCTAATGACAGAAAAAGAAAAGACCATGGTGCAGGGCACATGGGAACATTTATGGGCTAGGCTCAACTTGGGCACACATTCCTCCTGCTCAGGTCATTGCAAAAAATTCACACAGCTACACCCAGCTGCCATATAAAAGGAGAAATGTAGTCTATCCAGAAGAGGAGAACTTGAAGGTTGGAAACCAGCTAGCAATCTCTGTCACCACTGTCCTGTTCATTGCTATCCCCATAGTTAGAGTAGAGTTTGGCACATAGTAAGTTATCACAAATATATCTTTTGAATAAAGTGGCTTGAGTTTTTTTGGGACAGTTATGGAGATCAGAAACATATAGGACTTAGTTAAGCAATGGGTTCTTAGATTCAACACCAAAAATGCAAGCAACAAAGAAGAAATGGGACTGTAAAAAATATTTAAAATTATTTCTTCTACAAGAAATACCATAAAAAAAGGTGAATAGGCACCCCAAAGAAAGAGACAAAATATTTGGAAATCCTATATTTGGTAAAGGTCTAATATCCAGAATATAGAAAGGACTCTTACAACTCAACAACAAAAATACTAATGACCCAATTAAAAATTTTGGTAAGAGATTTGAATAGACATTTCACCAATTAAGATATACAAATATCCAAAAAAAAGCACATGAAAATATGCTCCATATCATTATGTTAAAGAGTAACAGAAGGTCCGTTATTGTCCGCCACCTTATGGAAAGATGCCTCTCAAAGCCAGAGATTTGTGAAAAGGAAAGGAAATGTTTATTTAATGCTATACAGAGTTAAAGTAGCGACCTAATGTCTCCATTAAAAAATATCAAAGTCCTTTAGGGTACCCACAGACACCCACAGTGCTTTCTCTCTCCCTCTGCCCTAATTCAGGGTACCGTAATCTGTAATTCAGGAAGAGAAGCACACATCCGTATCCAGGCTCTTGACACCGTTCAGCTGTGTCGTCGTCCAGGCAGGATCTCTAATTAATCCAAAGCCATGTGGCACCTTCTCATGGCCTACTGGCAAGAGTCCTTTCCACCTTCTTTCAGGGAAAGTCTCTCTTGCTCCACGTGCCACGCAGCCAAAGGGAGCACCCCAAAGCCATGTGGTCCTTCTTCTACCGAAGCTGTGGGGAAGGGGTCCCCACTCTGGCAAAGCCTCGTGGCTCTCCCTCTCCACCAAAGCTGCAGGGGTATGCACTCTGGTGAAACCACGTGGAATCTCTCCCTCTGGCAAAGCTGAAAGAGGGTCTCCACTCGGGCAAAGCTGAGTGGCAATTCTCTGCTAAAGCCACATGGTGATTATCCCTCACAGAGCTGTGGGTCCTGCTCTGTGGTGAAACCGCATGGATCTCTCTCTAATGGCGACCACGCCTGGGTTTAAATCCCCGTGCCTATCTTCCTCTGCAGCCCCATTTCCGACTCCTCCTACAATCGGTTATACCTGCCAGAATTCCTGTATATTTCCAAGGTTATTGGGATGCCATCATGAGTCTGGGCAGGTGTGTCCCCATTTTCTGGAGCCAATCTTCTCCAAGCTCCCAGCAGGCGCTGTAACCTGGGGCTCCTCCCCCAGTCACATCCTGGGGGAATTCCTTTCCATCCCCCTGGCTCAGAGCATGACCATAGCTGTTTAGCATATCTATGAGATCAGTTAAAGGTTATAGATATGTTAAATGACCATTCTGGAGGTTATCTGCAAAACTGTTGCTGTGCAAAACAACTCAATGGCCCTGCTCCATTTGTCCCTTCCCCCAACTCACACCTGAGGGGGAAGGGGTGAGGGCATCTTATATGTCTTTCTAATATTTTCCGGACACCCTGAGTTCTGGGTCCCATTCCAACTCCCTTTTTGGGGCCCCCTTCTTGGCTGCACCCTGTTACAATTAGTCACTAGGGAAATGCACATCAAAACAACGAGATACCACTGCACACCTACTTGGAAGGCTATAACCAAAGAAATAAAATAACAAGCATGCAGATGAATTGAGACCCTCATACACTTCTGGAGGGAACATAAAATGGTGCTGTCTCTGGAAAATCATTTGGCAGTTCCTTAACAATTTAAGCATAGACTTCCTATACTGCCCAGCAGTTCCACTTCTAGGTATATAACCCAAAAATTTAAAGCTGGAGGAAAAAAATCAGGTGAATGAAGCATTACAAAAGCAATAATATTTTATGACAGATAATATTTTAGGCAGATGATATTTTAAGGGGAAAAATGGTCAACTTTATTAAATACTCTTCATAGATGAGGACAAACAGGTAATTACTGAAATCGATAATATGGAGGCCATTGGTAACTTTGAAAAAAAGATTAAAAGAGTGGGAAAGATTTAATATGAACCTGAATGATGTGTACTAAGGTGATAATGTGATGGAAGGAAGTGGGCATGGATAGACATTTTCTTTTGAGAGGGTTGGGGCTAAGGAGAGGAGGGGAAATATGGGACTATAGCTAGAGGAGGATTTGATACCAAAAGTAAATTTTTTAAAGGATACATTCTAGTCATATCTGTATGCTGATATAAATTATTCAATGAAATTGATGAAATAAAAAATCAAGGGAATAATTGCAGAAGAAGAAATATTGAGACTGCAAGAGGGGTATTCAGAGAACTAGTAGATGGGGTTTATAGTAAATCTGCAAGAGTTAGCCTTACATGAGGACAGGTAATATTTATATGTTGTACAGAAGAGAAGGAAATAATCATGGTATAGTTATAAATGTGGGTAATATGGTGGATTTGCCGAGGAAGGCATAAGGGCATTCTTTCTTGATGCTTCATTTTTTTTTCAGTGAAGGATAAGGTAAGGTTATAAAATGTCAGGAGTGAGGGTAGGGTTTTGAGGAACTGGGAGGATAAGTATTGATTATTCATTTTGAATAAATGGAAACCGGCACATAATATGAAGGAATTGCTGATTTGAGATATGTGGTCAAAAACTTACAGTGAGCTGGGGCGGTGGGCTGGGATGGGAGTAAAAGACAGAAAACTGTACAAGAACAACAATTAAAATAAAATAAAATAAAACTTAAGGTGAGATCAGGCAGTTTGGTCTTGTAAATTTCTATAGCAAAATTAATTGTTTGCATACAGGAACAAAGTAGGTAGATAGCTAGATTTAAGAAGGGTTGTAGTTTTGCCAAGAAATTACCATAGTGTAAAGTAGGCAGGGAGATGAAAGTTTATGAAAATGAGTGATAATAATGGACTGTGAACTATAAATTGGTTAGGAATGAGGAGATGAGAAATAAAAGGGTGATTAATTGTGAGATGTAGTGGAGTTCATAGATTAGAGTTCAAAGTTGAAGAACTGTTGGAGGTGTTTGTGTGTGTGCGTGTGCATGTGAGGGAGGCACTTTGGCAGGAAGAATACTCAGCTGTAGCTCAAGATGTACACCTTAAGATCAAGATTTAAGAGTTGGTTCAATTTGGGGGAATGTCAAAGTCTAAAGCATGAGCATTAAAGACAGTGGCTTAAATGTGATGGGAGAAAAATATCATAGGAGATGAGAGAACATGAAAGTTTTGCAAAGTCAAAATGTTGGGTTAATATTCACATGGATGATAGATGGTGAAGTTGCCAAAACTGTGACAGAAAGTAACTGAGAAGTTAAAATGTGTAATAAATGAAGGAGAAGACATAAGGAGGGATATCACATGATATTGTATAATAGAATGAACTACAAATGAAGTCTGGATTCTGAAGGAGAAAGGAGCAGAAACAGTTTCAAAGCGACAATAAGGAGCAAACCAGCCACCTCCTCTGCCTCAGCTCCCTGGGGATCTGAGGAAAACTAATGTTTACTTAAGATGGCTGCAGGAGAAGTGATTTCCTCAAGGCATAGCCATATTGCATTTATAAAACAGAAATGAAAGAAATATTGAGAGAAGAATTTGAAGCTACTGGAAAGTTTGTTCATGATAGACTATGAGATATAGAGGGCAGAAAAGAAGGGCTTTTGAAGATGGGGAGAGTTGGGTCTAATTTTGTTATGTGTAGGACAGTATATGGACAGTGGGCAATCTGCAAGGTAGTGACTGAAGTAACAGTGATGAGACAAGACAAACTTTGTGATTGTAGGGTAGTCTGGGAGGTGAGTAAAGCCCTCCTGACTGGTGATTGTTTAATTAAGATTGACCATGAACCCAGAAGAATCCAGAAACTCCAATAGAAACCCACTTCCTCTAAATATCATGTAGCTCGCATGATGATCCAGTCTTCTAAAGATAGACTAATATGGACATTTAGGGAGTAAATTTGAAAGGAGAGGAGTGTGTGTGCCCTGAAGCATGGGTATGTATGAAAAATATCAGCACCGTATTCTAATGCCGGCAGGTTGCTATTATAGACATATGGAGCTGTGCGTTATTTTTGGACCATGCAAGATGTCTGAACACACATGGCCCACATGCAGGTACCAACACTTACTGGGCACCTGCAACCCCAAAGCTAGGAGAGCAGAGAGGCTGAAAGGAAGTGGTATTGTTGTCCCAATACAGGAATGCATGTAGTTAGGCCTCCTAAATGGTAGGTGGAAAATAAATGGAAGAAAGGAAAGTGAGTTTGTTTTTTTCCCTAAAATCCATAGACACAGACACCAGTATGGCGGTTACCAGAGGGAACAGGCATGGGGAAGCAGTAAAGGGTAAAGAGGGCCAAGTATATGGTGATGGAAGATGATTTGATTTTGGGTGGCGGGTGCACAGTACAAGATACAGATCATTCATCATAGAAATATACACTTTAAACTTGTATGATCTTATTAGCCAATATCATCCCAATAAATTTAATTAAATTAAAATAAAATAAAATAAGGTATTGTGTCAAGTTGGTGAGTGCTTCTTGGGACGAAACTCAGATTGTAAAAGGAGAAGAGCGAGTTTTGGATCTTGCATCCAAGTACAGGTACTGGATTCTGTTTCATGTCTTGCAGGTTCTGCCTTTTCTTCTTCTTTTATTCTCCTTCTCTTTCTTATTTATTCCTGAAGAAAGTACTTTACTAACACTGGCATCTTACAAGTATGGCTTCCTTCAAACCCTGGCCCTGGAAGGGAATGAAAATTTACCTTCTCAAGGGTTGAGAGAAAAATACATTGGCTTGGGATTTGTTTGAGGCACACTTTTGTTTTAAAAATAGACATCTCTGGAACTCAATGAAAAACATGTAAATGATGGAGTCTCTTGATGTGGTGTCTGGTGCCTGGATTAAGAGAATTCTGTGGTGGAGTGGATAGAGCTGTGTAAGGGGCATCAGGACACCTGAGTTCTAGCTCTGATTCTGCCATTTGCTCTCTATGAGGCAGCCGGTGTGGTGCTGTTATTTCCTGGGACTCAGTGACCTTTTCTGTAAAGTGAAGGGCGAGACTGCATCATCTGTGAGTCTCTGTATTTCACATCAAATCAGTGTTACCTGATTGTTTTCTCACTAGTTATAAAATGCATGCTTTTCGTTCCATGGGATTTGGGGGAAGACTTTCCACTTCTCATAAAATTTGGAATGCCTGTAGGATATCTTGGCTTTCTTTTACTGGGTTGACATTTTTTAAAATTCTATAGCCCCAAAACAATGTATTTAATTGACTTTGCTATATGGGGCTTTATTTCATGTTACAGAGGGGGAAAAACCCTTTTTTGGCTTGTTATAATTTAAGAGTATTGGACTACCTATGTCCTTTTCCAAGTTTTGAACATTAATGGGAAAAGAGAGGTCACAAACACTCTCTTGCATTGTTCAGTTTGTAAGCAAAAATATTTCGAAAATTTTTCCAGGGTAAGTTTATAGGTGATTATTCTGTGCTACCGCTCACAGAAAGGGCATGGTAAATAGTGAATGATGGCATGTAAAATGCTTTTTGGGGTTTACTTCTTGCTCTCAAGTGAAATTTGCTGTCATTACTTTTTCAAACATGTTTTCTATCCCTGCTCCTCCTCTTCTCTTTCTGGTATCCTGTTATATGGATATTATTATGTTTCATGTTGTCTGGGAGCTCCCTTAACCCCTCTTCATTCTTTCTGAGTCTTTTTTCCTTTTCTTGCCCTTTCTGGGAATTTTTTTCTGCCTTGTCCTCTAGCTCACTTATTCAGTCCTCTGCTTCATTGAGCCTGCTTTTAATTCCTTCTCCTGCGTTCTTCAATTCTGAAATTGTATTCTTCATTTCCTCATGGCTCTTATTGATAGTTTCTATGTCCTCTTTCATTCTGATTATTTCACAGTAAGTTCCTTGTAGCTCCCCTGTAGTTCTTTGTAATTCTCACTGAGCTCATTGAACTTCCTTATAACCACTGCTTTGAGCTCAATGTCTGATAGCTTACTTGCCCCTGTTTCATTTAGCACTCTTTCTGGGGATTCTTCCTTTCCTTTCGATTGGGAGTTGTTTCTTTGTCTTGCCATTTTAGGGGAGACTCTTCTTGTTTGCTTCTACTTCTTAAATTGATCTGCTTTGACTCCCTGTATTTGGGGTATAAATTTCTATGGTATCCAACCTGTATTATTCAGTGGTGCAGTCTCCTTGATCTCTTGAACTTGATGCTCTTAGGATGCCCTTTATGACATTTATGTTGGCTCTCTGGATGTAACTGGGTTTTGATTGTTGTTGGGTCATTTTTTGGTGGGTCCTTCCCACCAGGTGGTTGACTGAGGGTCACTCCACCTACCACATCTTGTATGCTTTTGTGCAGCTACTGCCAGAACAAAACCACAAAGCCCAGGAAACAAACCCATACCTGCAAATATAACTCCCACCAGCAATCCACTATCAATAGCAAATGAACCAGTATTAATAAGGGTGTAAAGAGATTAAGACTATTATAAGAAAGGAGAGTGAATATGAGATGACCTACTGAAAGAAAATGATTTTCAGAGGGTAGAGGGAGGAGCCCTAATAAGAGTAGGGAATTGGAGCAATGCAATGAAAGTAAAATTTACATCATGAAAAGGGAATGAAGAAGGCAGAATGGGTTAAGAGAAGGGAAGTGTATAGTATTAGGTTTAAATAGAAATTAAAAGAAAATAAAGTGAGAGAGAGAAAGAAAAAGGAAAATAAATAAATTAATTAATTAATTTAAAAATAGGAACCAAATTGGAGAGAAAGATACACGCCAGCACTATCAACAACAAATAAGCTAAAATTAATATAGGTAGAATGGGA
Organism: Anoura caudifer; assembly: GCA_004027475.1. Lineage (NCBI taxonomy): Eukaryota > Metazoa > Chordata > Mammalia > Chiroptera > Phyllostomidae > Anoura > Anoura caudifer. Next base: position 9,513 of record PVKU01012041.1, read on the forward strand.
ATAAGAGGGGGAAAAGAAAGAAAGAAAAGCTTAAGAAATGTCTAGAGGAAAGGGAAGTGATTTTGAGATGATAGAGGGAGAGGGAACACTAAGAGGAACGAAATCCAGGCTAAGACAGGGAAAAATTAAAATTTAAGATGAAAAGAAAAAGAAAAAAAGAAAATTGGGCAGAATGAAAGAGGAAAAAAGGAAAAAATAGGCTAACACAGGGAAAAAATAAAATTTGAGACCAAAAAAGAGTAAAAGAGGGGAACAGTAAAATTTGAGATTTGAAATACAAAAATAGTGAAGATCTAGAGATAAAATTGAAAAAATTCAACAACCCTATTCATAAACCAATGAACAAAGGTTGCTAAAGGTGGAAAGAGAATGTGGGTATTTTAGGAGCACGAAAAAGAATGTGAGATGACCATTGACAAGAAAATTGGTTTTGTGAGGCTGGATGGGGGAGAAATGTTAAGAGTGCGGAATGGAAACAAGTTGTAGCAAGAGAGAAAACAAAATTTAAAATGAAAATAATAAGAGGCAAGAAGAAGGTAAAAGCGGGTAAGAGAAGGGAGGAGCAAAATATGTTAATTGAAATAAACTATAATATAAAATCTAGTGACTTCATATACACAAACTTGAAGGACAAAGAAATGAATGTTATCAAGCTATTCAGGAAAGAAAACATCACAAATCAAGGAAAGACGATGGTGGATTTCGTCTCAGTAGCATCTAGTATTTACCGTTGTTTTTTTCTTTTCTGGATCCACCTCTGGTGATTTCAGATGGTGACCTTGTTTGGCCTTAGGCAGCCTGTTTGAGACTACCAGGGATCCGTGTCTGTGGCTGACTCCTTCAGTTGTTAGTCTAGTCAACCTGCACTCAGTAGTCAGGCTTAAACCCCACAGGGTGGGACAGAATCCCTCCTGGGGTGGGGGCTATTGCTTCCCCTCAGACTGCTGCCACTTGAAGGGGAGTGGTCTGCCTGAGCACGATGACTGTGGCAGTATGGGGGATGACTCAGAACCAGGAACCTGGCAGCTACTCTCTGACTTCTCTCCCCAAAGCCTCTGTCCCCAGTCTCTCCTCAGGCATCTCTAGCCCACTTTGCCCCCACCCTTTGCCAGAGCCCAGGGTAAGTGGCTGCAAATGAAAATTTATGTGTTAACCCTTTAAACAGCTCTTCCCTTCTCCAGCTGTCTATCTCTGGCAGAGAGAAACCTTGCTGCTTTTGCAGCTGGATGTTACCTGTATACTTTTCAGGCTCTGGTTCTCTAGGCTGGGGATCCCAGCTTAGGGTTTAGACTCCACACTTCTCAGGGGAATCCAGCTGGCTGCTTAAATATCCCTCTGGCTCTTCAGCTGCCGCCTGTGGGTGCTCAGCCAGCCCTCTGATGTCTCCTCCAATTTCCGTACCAGTCAGATTTTGCTGAAGCTGTTTCTTCTGTCTGCCCATGGCTATAAGGCTTTTCTCTTACTATTGTTCAGTTGTTTTTTCTGGATGATTCCTCCACAATTTAGTCGTACTTCCACACTGGTTCTGGGAGGAGGTTAGTGTAACTTCCACTCCTATGCCATCTTGGATCTCCAAATTATTATTTTTTTTTAATTATTGTGTTTATATTGGTGATAGGTTGGCACATGTAGCTGTTGCAAAAGATGTATTTCATTTTTATTTTCAATTACAGTTTATATTCAATATTATTTTGTATTAGTTTCAGGTTCATAGTGGTTAAACAATCATATAATTTACAAAGTGTTCCCCCTGACATTTCCCAGTACCCACCTGGCACCATACATAGTATAATATATTCCTTATTCTGTGCTTTACATCCCCATGACTATTTTGTGACCACCAATCTGTACTTCTCAGTCCCTTCACCTTTTCTATCCAGTCCCCCAAAACGCCTCCCATCTGGTAACCATCAGTCTGTTCTCTGTATCTATGAGTCTGTTTCTATTTTATTGTTTATGTTCTATAGATTCCACATATAAGTGAAATTATTTGGTATTTGTTTTTTTTTAAGACTGACTTATTTCATTTAGTATAATAGCCTCTAGGTCCATCCATTTGGACCATCCATCTGCTGTATGAAATGGTAAGATTTTATTCTTTTTTGTGGCCAAGTAATATTCCATTGTATATGTATACTACAGCTTTTTTTATCCACTCATTTATTGATGGGCACTTGGGTGCTTCCATAGCTTGGCTACTTTAAATAATGCTGCAATGAATATAGGGGTGAAAACTTAATTTAAAATCAATTAAATCCCTATGATTGGTGTGTCATTTAAGGCCACTCTTTTTTTGTTGCTTTTCTGTCTGGAACTTCTGTCCACTGATGTCAATGTGGTATTAAAATCCCCTACTATGACTGTATTACTGTCAATGTCTCCCTTTATTTCCACAAAGATGTGCTTTATATATTTAGATGCTCCTATATTGAGTGCATACATATTATAAGGGTTACAGCAAATGATGTATTTCTGAATAATTTTATGGCTAAACCAATGTGCATACTTCTGACCTTTTGTCTTTGCATTCCTAGGGTCGTTATGGTTGCTGTCGCTTTCTTCGAGATGGATATAAAACTCCTAAAGAGGTAGGTTTCTTCTCCCCAAAATGATTCCAAGGTAGAATGTTCACTACTGTATGCAGTCTCATTCAGAGAAAATACTTACCTCGTTCATGGTACTTAAAATAACCACCAAATAGGATAACAATAGCTGATGTTTTCTACTTTTGTGGGGCTGAGTAGCCAAGTTCTGTTTGTCATCTTTTCTGAATTAAATAAAATTGAAGAAGTATAGTTCTTCCAGTTTTTGCAGTTGGTTAGTTTCAGGTTAGATGCTGAAATCAGTGGATGAAAGCTGAGGCAGAAACACAATATTTGCATAGTCTCAAAGTATCTTCCCCTGAAATATTTAATAATGATATAGGGTAAAATCTTTCCATCAGATCTTTCTGGCTCCCTTCCATGTTTTGCAGTTGGTTAGTTCTAAACAGTTCATGATCTTGAAAAATTAATTTCCTTGTGTGACACTTATTAAAAGTTTTCATTGGGTCCTGGCCTGGTGGCTCAGTTGGTCGGAGCACATTCCTGTGCACCAAAAGATTATGAGTTCGTTTGCCAGTCAGGGCACATACCTAGGTTGTGGGTTCAATCCCTGCACACAGGAGGAGACTGATGTTTCTCCCTCTTATCAATCTTTCTCTCTCTCTCTCTCTCCCCCTCCCTCCCTCCCTCCCTCCCTCCCTCTCTCTAAAATGAATGATCATGTCCTCAGGTGAGAATTGAAAATTTAAAAAATATATTTAAACATTTCTCCTTGGAATTATCAATTAAGAAACTTAAGTATTTTTTAAACATATTTTTATTGTTATTTAAGTACAGTTGTCACCATTTTCCCCACCACCACTTCCCACACCCCAGCCATCCCCACCTCCCACGCTCCATCCTACCACTTATAGGTGAGATATATGGTATTTGTCTTTCACTACCTGGCTTATAAAAGAACAGAAAGAAAAGTATTATTAACAGGAATGAATAATCAGTAAGAAGCACTTTCACTGACAAAATAAACATCATTTAATGCTTAGATTTGCTGGTTAAGAGTCATTATAATAATTTTTTTTAAATAATCGAGCTGAACCCTTGTGGTCTACTTCCTCTCTTAAATTTTATTGTTTAGTTCTGTTGACTTCTGCCCCTACCAATCTACTAAAATTATACTCTGAAACGTTACCATAATCTACTAAGTGACTGATCCAATAGCCTTTCCTCAATCCTTATTCCACTTGATTTCTGTGGAGCACATCAGTGTTACCTACCCCTATGCATTCCCCTATGTATTCTTGAAACTCTCTTCTTATTTGAGTTTTCACAACATTGCACCACCCTAATTCTTTTCCTCTTTCTGTTCTTCACTCACCAAACTGTGAAGGTTTTTCAAGAATCTGTTCTTTGGCCGTTCATTCATTATGTATGGGTACTGCATATATAATTTTTGCTTCATGTATTACCTCATGAGGATGGTTCCTAACCCTCATCTCTTTTTGTTTCTTTATAATTTTTTATTATACAAGTATTATCTTGTTATGACCTTAGGAAATGGAGAAAAATTATACTGAAGGAAATCTGATTTAGAGTTGTTTTTTAACTTTTTCTCTTTTCAAAGTTTTTTTTTTAATTTTAATTGTTGTTCTTATACAGTTTTCTGTCTTCTACTCCCATCCCATCCCACCGCCCCAGCCTTCCCCAGCTCCCTCCCATTTCCACCCCCTCCCCTAGCTTTTGTCCATGTGTCTTTCATACTTGTTGCTCTAATCCCTTCCCCTTTTCCCTGGATATTCCTATCCCTCTCCTCTCTTGTTCTCAATTGCAGTGTCTTTGGTTATATTAGGCTTGTTTGTTTCTTTGTTTTTTTTGATTAGGTTCCTGTTAAAGGTGAGATCATATGGTATTTGTCTTTCACCTCCTGGCTTGTTTCACTTAGCATGATGCTCTCCAGTTCCATCCATGCTGTCGCGAAGGGTAGGAGCTCCTTCTTTCTTTCTGCTGCATAGAATTCCATTGTGTAAATGTGCCATAGTTTCTTGATCCATTCATTTACTGATGGGCACCTAGGTTGCTTCCAATATTTGGCTATTGTAAATTGTGCTGCTATGAACATTGGGGTGCATAGGTTCTTTTGGACTGGTGTTTCAGGGTTTCTAGGATATAATCCTAGCAGTGGAATTGTTGGGTCAAAAGGTAGGTCCATTTTTAGTTTTCTTAGAAAATTCCCTACTGTTTTCCATAGTGGTTGTACCAGTCTGCAGTCCCACCAACAGTGTACTAGGGTCCCCTTTTCTCCACAACCTCTCCAACACTTGTTGATTGTTGCTTTGTTTATGATGGCCATTCTGACTGGTGTAAGGTGGTATCTCATTGTGGCTTTAATTTGCATCTCTCTGATAGCTAGCGATATCGAGCATCTTTTCATGTGTTTCTGGATCCTCTGTATGTCCTCCTTGGAGAAGTGTCTGTTCAAGTCTTTTGCCCATTTTTTTAATCGGGTTGCTTGTCTTCTTAGAGTGGAAGTCGTGTAAGTCCTTATGTATTTTGGAGATTAAACCCTTGTCTGAGGTATCATTGGCAAATATGTTTTCCAAAACAGTTGGTTCTCTTTTTATTTTAATACTGTTTTCTTTAGCCATGCAGAAGCTTTTTATTTTGATGAGATCCCATTTGTTTATTCTTTCCTTTATGTCCCTTGCTTTAGGGGACATATCAGTAAAAATGTTGCTGCTTGAAATGTCTGGGATTTTCCTGCCTACGTTCTCCTCTAGGACTTTCATGGTGTCACGGCTTATATTTAAATCTTTTATCCACCTTGAATTTATTTTTGTGTATGGTGTAAGTTGGTGTGCAAGTTTCATTTTTTTGCATATAGCTGTCCAGTTCTCCCAACACCACTTGTTGAAGAGGCTACTTTGACTCCATTTTATGTTGCTGCCTCCTTTGTCAAATATTAATTGACCGTAGAGAATTGGGTTTACTTCTGGGCTCTCTATTCTATTCCACTGGTCCATGTGTCTGTTTTTGTTCCAGTACCAGGCTGTTTTGATTACAGTGGCTTGTAATACAGTTTGGTGTCAGGTATAGTAATCCCTCCTACTTGGCTCTTCTTTCTCAAAATTGCTGCAGCTATTTGGGGTGGTTTATGGCTCCATATAAATTTTTGAAGTGTTTTTTCTATGTCTGTGAAATATACCATTGGTACTTTAATAGGTATTGCATTGAATTTGTAAATTCCTTTGGGTAGTATGGACATTTTGATGATGTTGATTCTTCCAATCCATGAACACAGTATATGTTTCCATTTGTTTGTGTCCTCCTTGATTTCTTTCTTCAGTGTTGTGTAGTTTTCTGCATACAAGTCTTTTACCTCTTTGGTTAGGTTTATTCCTAGGTATTTTATTTTTCTTTTTGCTATAAGGAGTGGGATATTTTTCTTGATTTCTGCTTCTGCTGTTTCATTGTTGGTATACAGAAATGCCTTTGATTTTTGGATATTGACTTTGTACCCTGCTGTTTGGCCAAATTCATTTACTAGGTTGAGCAGCTTTTTGGCCGAGTCTATAGGATTTTCTATGTACACTATCATGTCATCTGCAAACAATAATAGCTTTGTTTCCTCCTTTCCAATTTGGATGCCTTTTATTTCCTTTTCTTGTCCAATCACTGTGGCCAATACTTCCAATACTATATTGAATAGAAGTGGTGAAAGTGGACAACCTTGTCTTGTTCCTGATCTTAGTGGAAAAGATTTTAGTTTTTGCCCGTTGAGTATGATGTTGGCTGTAGGTCTCTCATATATGGCCTTGATTATGTTGAGGAATGCTCCCTCAATTCTGACTTTGCTGAGTGTTTTTATCATAAATGGGTGTTGTACCTTATCAAATGCTTTTTCTGCATCTATTGATATGATCATGTGATTTTTGTCTTTGCTTTTGTTTATGTGATGTATTACATTTACTGATTTGCGTATGTTGAACCATCCTTGCATCCCTGGGATGAATCCCACTTGGTCATGATGTATGATCTTTTTAATGTATTGTTGGATGCGGTTTGCCAATATTTTGTTGAGGATTTTAGCATCTATGTTCATCAGCGATATGGGCCTGAAGTTTTCTTTCCTTGTTATGTCTTTATCTGGTTTGGGGATTAGAATGATGCTGGCTTCATCAAAAGAGTGGTAGTCTTCCATCATTTTGGATTTTTTCGAAAAGTTTGTGAAGGATAGGGGTTAGTGCTTCCTTAAATGCTTTGTAAAATTCTCCTGTGAGACCATCTGGTCCCGGGCTTTTGTGTGTCGGGAGTTTTTGATTACTGCTTCAATTTCATCTGCTGTTGTTAGTTGGTTTAGGCTTTCTGCTTCGTCTTCATTGAGTCTTGGGACATTATACTTTTCTAGAAACTTGTCCATTTCACCTAAGTTTTCAAATTTCTTGGCATACAGTTCTTCATAGTAATTTCTTACAATCCTTTGTATTTCTGTGGTGTCAGTTGTAATCTCTTTCATTTCTGATTGTGTTTATTTGGGTCCTCTCTCTTTTTTTCTTGATGAGCCTGCTTAAAGGCTTGTCAATTTTGTTTATCTTTTCAAAAAACCAGCTCCTGGATTCATTGACCCTTAGAATTGTGCTTTTAGTCTCTATGTCATTTAATTCTGCTCTGATCTTGATTATTTCCTTCCTTGTACTTGCTCTGGGCTGTCTTTGCTGTTGATCCTCGAGTTCTTGTAGGCGTAGAGTTAAGTTGTTTGTTTGAGATGTTTCTATCTTTTTTAGGTAGGTCTGTATTGCTATGAACTTCCTCTGAGGACTGCCTTTGCTGTGTCCCATAAGTTTTGGTTTGTTGTGAGTTCATTTTCATTTGTTTCCAGGAACTTTTTGATTTCCTCCCTAATTTCATTCTTGACCCATTCATTGTTTAATAGCATGCTATTCAATCTCCATGATTTTGAGGACTTTGTGCTTTTCCCCTTGGGGTTGGTTTCTAGTTTCAGTCCCTTGTGGTATGATTTCAATTTTCTTGAATTTGATGAGGTTAGTTTTGTGTCCTAAAATGTGGCCTATCTTTGAAAATGTTCCATGTGCATTTGAATAGAATGTGTATTTAGTTTCTTTGGGATGAAGGGCTCTATATATATCAGTTAAGTCCATTTCATCTAGGGTGTTGTTCAATGCCACAATATCTTTGTTAATATTTTGTTTAGAAGATCTGTCCATTTTTGACAGTGGGGTGTTAAAATCCCCTACTATAATTGTATTGCTGTCAATGTCTTTCTTGATGTCCTCTAAGATTTTCTTGATGTATTTAGGTGCTCCTGTGTTGGGTGCATATATATTTCCAATACTTATGTCTTCTCGGTGGATTCTTCCCTTGAATATTATGAAGTGACCATCTGGGTCTCTCTTTATGGCTCTTCTTTTAAAGTCTATTTTGTCTGATATGAGTATTGCTACCCTGGCT
>PVKU01012041.1:17618-38736 GCA_004027475.1 Anoura caudifer
TTCCTTTCCATTTGCTTGGAAAATTTGTTTCCAGCCCTTCTCTTTGAGTCTGTGTAGGTCTTTTGTCCTGAGGTGGGTCTCTTATAGGCAGCATATGTGTGGTTCATTCTTTCTTATCCATTCAGCTATTCCATGCCTTTTGATTGGAGCATTTACTCTATTTACGTTTAAGGTTATTATTGATAGGTACTTATTCATTGCCATTTTTGTACCTGTGTTCCTCTCTCTCTCTCTCTTTTCCTTCCTTTCCTTAAAGCAGGCCCTTTAGTATCTCTTGCAGAGCTGGTTTGGTAGAGGTGAATTCTTTTAGACTTCTTTTGTCTGGGAAGCTCTTTATTTGGCTTTCTATCTTGATTGAAAGGCTTGCTGGGTAAAGTAGTCTTGGTTGCAGGCCTTTGGTTCTCATTACTTGGAGTATTTCTTGCCATTCTCTTTTGGCTTAGAGTGTTTCCATTGAGAAGTCGGATACTAACCTAATTGGGTCTCCCTTGTATGTTACTTCCTTTTTCGCCCTTGCTGCCTTTAAGATCTCTCTTTGTCTTGGAATTTTGTCATTTTAATTATGATGAGTCTTGAAGTGGGCTCTTGGGGTTCCTCTTGATTGGGACTCTCTGTGATTCCTGGATTTGTGTAACTTTTTCTCTCATCAAGTTAGGGAGGTTTTCCATCATTACTTTTTCAAATAGGTTTTCTATCCCTTGATTTTTTTCTTCTCCCTCTGGTGTCCCTATTATACGGATATTATTACGTTTCATATTGTCTTGTATTTCTCTTAATCCCTCTTCATTTTTTCCAGGCCTCTTTTCCTTTTCTTGCTCTTTCTGGATGTTTTTTTCTACTTGGTCCTCCAACTCGCTGATCTGATCTTCTGCTTCATCAGTTCTGCTTTTCATTCCTTCCACTATGTTCTTCAGTTCAGAAATTGTATACTTCATTTCCTCTTGGCCCTTGTTGATAGTTTCTATTTCCTTTTTCGTGGTGATATAGTTTGCAGTGAGTTCCTCGTAGCTTCCCTGTAGTTTCTGGTAGCTTTTTGAGAGCTCTCTTGGAGCTTCCTGACAACCATTGCTTTGAACTCAAAATCTGATAGTTGAGTTGCCTCCATTTCATTTAGCATTTTTTCTTGGGCTTCCTCCTTGTCTTTCGTTTGGGGATTGTTTCTTTGTCTTCCCATTGTTTGTGAGACTCTTCATGTTAGCCTCAGCTTCTTAAATTGATTTGTTCTGTTCCCTGGGTTTATGGTGTGAACTTCTGTGGTAGAATGCCTGTGAAATTCAGTGGTGCTGTCTCCTTCAGGTATCCTGGTGTTCATGGCTTCCAGTGTCTCAGCTGTTGAAATGCCCCCTCTTTGGGACCAACTCTGGTCTTTCCACATTTCCAGGTTTTTTTTGTTTTGTTTTATTTTGTTTTTGTCTCACTCGTATGTGTTTAAAAAGAGAAAAGAGAAGGAAAGGAAAAAAGAAAAGAAGGAAAAGGAAATAAAAAAATGAAAAGAGAATAAAGAAAAGCAGAATGAAAAAGAAAAGAAGAAAAAAAGAAAGGAAGAGGAGATAAGCTTGGAAACAAAGGAAGAAGGAGTAAAACAAGATAGAAGTAGTGAGAAGCAAAAAGGAGTTGAGGGGTAAAAATATCAAAATAATGAAAAATTAATAATAAAAAAGATAAAAAGAAAAATACCCACAAGAAAACAAAACAAAACAAAAAAGAAACAAAAGAACCCCGAAAAACATCAATACCGCCAACTCTTGTTGCTATCAATCTTGCCAAGCTGGTTTTTCTGGCCTTGATGACTGCAGTGGTTGCGGGGTGACCATATTGTTTTTTTCCTTGTTCAGCACACAGTTTTCTTTGGCCTACTGTCCTCAGAGCTAGCCCAAGTCTCTCCGCACAGGGTGTCAGGTGTGTCTCCTGCCAGGGCAGGCGCTAACTGTGGTCGCGCGTGCAAGCGCCGATGATCTTTCAGCCTTCCTTGCACAGGTGCAAACTGTCCAGCGAGTCTGGATCGACACCCACGCAGGTTGCACACCAGTGTCTAAGATCTCCCAGCAGCCCACTCAGGTCTCTGATGGCGCGATGGCGCCGAGAGACTGTATCACTGCTCCTTGTTGGCGCCAGCGCATGTGTGGTGGGGTGGGGGCGAGAGACCGTAGAGGTGCCCCCGACTGCACCAGGGGTCTCTCAGTGGCACGCTGGTGCGGACAGATCCCCACGCAGCTGTTTACAATGGCGCATGGGCGTAGACAAAAGTGTGAGCTCCAACACTCAGTCCTCCCAGGGCTATGAGATCTTAACTCCTCACTGTGAGATTTCAAGCAACCAGGTTTATCCCGGTGCTGCCGAGACCTTGTTTGGCTGATCAGGGAGTGGTTGACCCAGCTCCCTCCTTAGAGTCTTATGGCCAGCACTGGCCCAGGATCTCAGCCCCCGCCCTGGTCTCCACGCTTCTGGAGTACTCTCCTTACTGTCTGGTTTTTCAATGTCCACTGCAATTTTCGATCACCTGTTTTCAAATATGCTTTGTTTCTGGTGTCTGTTTGCTGTGCTCCATTGAAAATTGGCCCAGTTTTTCACCTGTGTGAAGGGGGAAGAGGGATGTGGATCCTCTTACCACGCCGTCATCTTCTCTCCCCCCTTAACTTTATTTTTATTGGTTATACTATTACAGTTGTCCTTGTTTTTCCCCCTTTGCCCACCTCCATCTCGCCATTACCCTGCTTCCCTGAGCCCCTCCCCACATTGTTGTCTGTGTGTATGTGTTATGCATGTATGTTTTTTGGCCGATTGCTTCATCTTCTTTCATCCAGTCCCCCTCCTTCCTCTCCTCTGATAGCTCTCAGTCCATGTACCCATACCTCTATTTGTATTTTGTTCAACAGTTTATTTTATTCATTAGGTTCCACATATAAGTGAGATTATGTGGTATTTGTCATTCTCTGACTGGCTTATTTTGCTTAGCATAATACTCTCCAGGTCTATCCGTGCTATTATTGCAAAGGGTAAAATTTCCTTTGTTTTTATGGTTGAGTAGTATTCCATTGTGTAAATGTACCACAGCTTTTTTAACCACTCATCTGCCGATGGGCACTTGGGCTGCTTTCAATCTTGGCTATTGTTGTAAATAAGGCTGCAGTGAACATAGGGGTATATATATTCTTTTGAATTAGTGTTTCAGGATTCTTAGGATATATTCCCAGAACTGTGATTGCTGGGTCAAAAGGCAGATACATTTTTAGTTTTTTGAGGAAACTTCCATACTGTTTTCCACAGTGGCTGCACCAGTCTGCATTCCCACCAACAGTGCACTAGGGTTCCATTTTCTCCACATCTTTGCTGGTACTTATTGTTTGTTGATTTATTGATGGCAACCATTCTGGCAGGTATGAGGTGAGTATCTCATTGTGGTTTTAATTTGTATCTTTCTGATGATTAGTGATGTTGAGCATTTTTTTATGTCTGTTGGCCATTTGTATGTCCTCTTTGGAGAAGTGTCTATTCAGGTCCCTTGCCCATTTTTTTTTATCTGGATTCTTTGTCTTCCTGGTGTTGAATTGTATAAATTCTTTATATATTTTGGAAATTAATCCCTTATCAAATGTATCATAGGCAAACATATTCTCCTATACAGTGGGTTCCCTTTTCACTTTGTTGATGGTTTCTTTGGTTGTGCAGAAGCTTTCTAGTTTAATATACAATATTTTGGGACCATAAGATGCACCTAGGTTTTAGAGGAAAATAGGAAAAGAAATTTTGAAGAAAAAAAATGTAGTAAAATATTTAATAACATAATATTTCACCAATGTAAATATGAACAGAACTCAACAGCAGCATTAACAACTATTATTCCTCCCAAATTTGGACGGGGGGGATGTGCGTCTTACAGTCCAAAAAATATGGTAGTCCTGCTTGTTTATTTTTTCCTTTGTTTCCCTTGCCGTAGGAGGAATATCAGCAAAAATATTGCTGACATGAGATGTTGGATATTTTACAGCCTGTGTGTTCTTCTAAGATTTTTATGGTTTGGGGACTTACATATAAGTCTTTTATTAATTTTGAGTTTATTCCTATGGATGGTATAAGTTGGTCTACTTTTATTTTTTTGCATGTACCCTCCAATTTTCCCAACACCATTTATTGAAGAGACTTTATTTACTCCATTTTATGTTCTTCGTTCCTTTGTCAAATATTAATTGATCGTAAAGGCATGGGTTGATTTCTGGCTCTCTGTTCTGTTCCACTGATCTATATGACTGTTCTTATACCAGTACCAGGCTGTTTGATTATAGTGGCTTTTTAGTATAGTTTGATATCCAGTATTGTGATCACTCCAACTTTTGTCTTCTTTCTCAAGATTGCTGAGGCTATGTGGGTTCTTTTTTGGTTTCATGTAAATTTTTTAAATATTTGTCCTAGATCAGTACAATATCCCATTGGTATTTCAATAGGAATTGTACTGAATCTATAGATTGCTTTGGGTAGTATGGACATTTTAATAATGTTAACTCTTTTGATCCATGAAATGGTATATACTTCCACTTATTTGTATCTTAATCAATTTCTTTCTTTAGTGTCCTATAGTTTTCTGATTGCAGGTCTTCTACCTCCTTGGTTAAATTTATTCCTAGGTACTTTATTTTTGTTGTTTTTGCCATAGTAAATGGGATTGTTTTCTTAGGTTACCTTTTTGATAATTCATATTGGTGTATATAAATTCCATCAAATTCTGAATATTATTTTTGTATCATACTACTATGACAGATTCATTTGTTTGGTCTAGTAGTTTTTTGGTGAAGTCTTTAGGGTATTCTATGTACAATATTATGTCATCTGAAAATGATGAGAGTATTACTTCCTTCTTTCTGGTTTGGATGCCTTTCATTTCTTCTTGTCTGATTGCTGTGGCTAGGACTTCACTACTATGTTGAATAAGAGGTAAAAGCAGACATCCCTATCTTGTTACTGATCTTAAGGTACACTCTTAGTTTTTGCCCACTAAGTATAATGTTTGTTGCAGGTTTTTATACATGACCTTTATTATGTTGAGGTATGTTATCTATATTCCCATTTTGCTGTCAGTTTTTTTATCATAAATGGTTGATGGATTTTATCAAATGCTTTTTTTTACATCTATTGATATGATTATGCAATTTTTATCTTCATTTTGATCATATGATGTATCATTTATCGATTTGTGAGTATCATACTAACCTTGCATTCTTGGGATAAATCCCACTTGATCATAGTGTATATGATCTTTTTAATGTATCACTGGATCCAATTTGCTAATATTTTGTTGAGGATTTTAGCATTTATGTTCCTCAGGGACATTGGCCTAGAATTTTCTTTCCTTGTAGTGTCTTTATCTGGTTTTGGAATTAGGATAATGCTGGCTTTGTAAAAATAGCTTGGAAGCCTTCCCTTCTCTTGAATTTTTTGGAATAGTTTGACACAGATAGGTTTTAGTTCTTTGAATGTTGGTAAAATTCACTTGTAAAGCCTCTGGACCAGGAATTTTGATTGCTGGGATTTTTTTTTTTGTTACTGCTGTCATTTTATTAGTTGTAATCTATCTATTCAGGTTTTCTGATTCTTATTGACTCAGTTTTGGAAGATTGTGTGTTTCTAAAAATTTATCCATTGAGCCTAGTTTGTTGGCATATATAGTTGTTCATAGTATTTTCTTACAATTCCTTGTATTTCTGTGATATCAGTTGTTACTTCTCCTCTTTCTTTCTGATTTTATTTATTTGGGTCCTCTATCTTTTTTTTCTTGATGAGTGTGAATAAAGGTTCATCACTATTGTTTATCTTTTCAAAGAACCAGCTCTTGGTTTTTTAAAATCTTTAATTTTTTTTAAGTCTCTATGTCATTTATCTCACCCTGATCTTTATTATTTCCTTCCTTTTACTCTCTCTGTGCTTTGTTTTTTCTGGTTCTTTTAGGCTAGGGTTAGATTGTTTGAGATTTTTCTTGCTTCCTGAGATAGGCCTGTAATGCTATGAACTTTCCTCCAAGGACTGGTTTCACTATGTCTCACAAATTTTGGGTTGTTGAGTGTTCATTTTCATTTGTTTCCAGATAATTTTATTTATTCCTTGATCTCATTGATAACCCATTCATTATTGAATAACATGCTATTTAGTTTCCCTGTATGTGGATGTGTTTGAGTTTTTCATTGAAGTTGATTGCTAGTTTCATGTCATTATGATCTGAGAAAATGCTTAATATGTTTTCAATGTTATTGAATTTGTTTAGATTTATTTTGTGTCCTAACATGTGGTCCATATTTGAGAATGTTCCATGTGCACTTGAGAAGGATGTACATTCTAGTGCTTTGAGATGAAATGTTCTATAAATATAAATTAAATCCATTCAATCCAGTGTCTTGTTTGTGGTCACTGTTTCCTTATGAGTTTTATCTGGAAGATCCATCTACTGATGACAGTGGGGTCTTAAAATTCCTTACTATGATTGTATTGCTGTTGATCTCTCCCTTAAAGCTCACCAAGATTTTCTTTTCATCTTTAGGTGCTCCTATATTGCATACCCTAATCCCTTGCTATTTTCTAAACATTTCTGTTTGTATTTTGTGCTGCTGTCTAAAACTTAAAAAGTATAAAATCAAATTCAAGTTTATTAAAGATTAATCTCACTTCTTCATACATGTGCCTGTAATTTCATTATTATTCCAATTCTAGTAGCTAGAAGTCACATCACAATGTACTTGCTAAGGCAAAGTAGTAGTATGTAAGTGATCTGCCTTCTCTAAAGTAAACTATCAATAGTGAAAATTTATATTGTAATACCTCTGATCTAAAGATGTATGTCTGATCTTGGAGTGGTAAGACAGACCATGTTTATTATGCTTTTACCAGGATCCCAATCGTCTGTACTATGAACCAGCTGAGCTGAAGTTATTTGAAAACATAGAGTGTGAATGGCCATTGTTCTGGACTTACTTTATCCTTGATGGGGTCTTCACTGGCAATACAGAACAGGTAATGCACTGGAGAAAGAGCTTTTTAGCACAATGTTCTTATTATATCTTCCTCTTTCAGTTAATGGTTTTGCCAACCCTGTGCCCAAATGGAAATCTTCCTTAATAAGGAGGAAATAGAGTTGCCTTTTAGAGACTAATAGTTAAGAACACTAAGTTTTAGGATTTGGAAGGCTTGAATATTGCCATCACTCAGACTTTGCTTTTAACAAATATAAAAAGCAAAATAGCAAGCCCTGTTTACTTGCCACATCTACTTGAGTACCAGTCATTACTGGTACTCCAATTTACTTCCTGCCTTGGTATGTATTTTTAAAAATAAATCTTAGATATGTTGTTCTCACTTTAGCCAAAAATAATAAAAAAAACCCACAACATTACACTCATACCTGTCCTCACCCCCCAAAACACAGTCATTATTGCTTTTTTAGCTACATGAATAAAGTAGTTTAGAAACCCGTCATTGGAAAACAGTGAGATTGACAAACTAAGTCAAGTAAGTTTAGTGTCAGGAATTCTACAATTTGGCTATGGGCTAAACTTGGACATAAATCCAATGCAGTTGGAAGTCACTTATACTTGGCTACCTACAGTACAATTTTGGTAGGGTTACACTAAAGTTTCAGGGGCCAGCCCTGGCTGATGTGGCTCAGTGGACTGAGTGCCAGCCTGTAAGCCAAAAAGTTGCCGGTTCAGTTCCTAGTCAGGGCACATGCCTGGGTTGCAGGCCACATCCCTGGTTGGGGCCGAAACCAATTGATGTTTCTCTCCCTGTCTGTCTCCCTCCCTTCGCCTCTCTTTAAAAATAAATAAATAAATCTAAAAAATTATTTAAAAAATTAAAAAAATAAAGTTTCAGGGGCCACAAGTGCCCTTTACTCTAAATTTTACTAAATTATGAAGTATCCACTTTGAACAAGCAAATATAAGCAATAATATAAATAACCTGCTCTATTTTTATCACCCTGATTTTATTCTAGTATTTTTCTCAGTCCTTCTCAAATTCTACAAAATTGTTTATCAAAAACTTTGGTTGCTCAAAAAAAGATTCATTTATCAAATATACCTACTAAGTAAAAAACACATTTAGGTTATTTGAACATGAGAGCAAGAACAGGTTGGGAAGACCTAAAAATATATATATATATTTGGTTTTACTACTGACCATGGAGTCACTTGACTTCTTCAGTGTCTCTGTGCACACAATGAGAATAATTTCTTTAAAATTCTTTGAATTTCACAGATAAAGACAAGTTATAAGTGGAAGTTAGAATCAGTTAAGCTATAATGAGACATATGTTTCTTAAAAATCACCATGCTCTGCATATTTGAAAAATAAAAAGTATAGGGATTATGGGAAAATAAGGTTGAGGCACAACATTTATAAAGTTGGTCAGAAGTACATACAAAATGATAGGACCCTAATAAAAACAGTATCACAGCTTTATACAAGTTAAATGTTTAAGAAATACAATAGTTATGACCCTTATGCCTTGAAAAGACATGAAATTTGCTTGTGGATATGTACACCTACATTTCTACCAGCTCACCCTGGCTCCCAAGCCCACCACCCTGTGTGCCAGAGGAAGAGAGAACAAAAGACTGCTAGCAAAAGAGAGGAAATATAAAAAGTACATAGAACAAAGAAGAAGACTAAAAATAGACTGAGAAGAAAGATGGGAATTGAAGAGAAAGGAAAGCACAGAGCCATTCAGCCAGGGTGGCCAGGAGAAGAGAGCAGCTCAGGAATTTTGAAGTGATGGAAAGGGGGGTTATCTGAAATCAGGTGGAAAGTTGTAATACCACAGACAAATGGTGTGGTTCATTGTCCTCTTGAGTTATGTGTACATATATGTTTTCTGTAATCTTTCATTACTCAGTTCAGCTAAATGTGTTCTCAGTTGAAATTGTGCATAAGCATATGTGAAATTCATGTTATACTGAAATTGTTATGCTCTAATATATCAAATGCATTGGAACAAATTTTTGTTTTCAAAATAACTGTTATAGAAGAACTGACTGTATTTTTTTCTACCATCAATTATAGTGGGGTTTTTTTCACTTTTTTATGTATTACCGGTGTACAGCAAATTGTTAAACAACAACAACAACAAAACTTGACCATAACATAAACTTAATTGGCAGGTAAGATAGAGTTTTAAAAGCCAGTACTTATAGAGTGAAGAAACTATCCTTAGGGTAGTACATAGTGAATAGATATAGGTCTGTGGAGGCAGGCTTACTTGGACTCAAATCTGGAGTTAACCTTGCATTTGCTGTGTGATCTTCCATAAATTCATAACGTCTTAGAGCCTTAATTTCTCTGTAAAAGGTTTGTAATTATACATACCTCCTAGGATGATTATTGAAATAAAATGTGTTAAAGCATGCAAAACTCCTAGCATAGTATCTGGCCTACAATAAGCATTTAGTAAATGCTGCTTCCCTTTCTTCTCACTTTTACTAGGTGAACATATTCCTTTTTCAATAGGACCTTCTTTGGCTACAGCCCTTCCCTAGATCACCAAAGGAAACTTTCTCTATTTTTTTTCTTTCTTATACCAACAGGTTCAAGAATATAGAGAGGCTCTTGAAGAAGTCCTCATCAAGGGCAAAAATGGAGTCCCACTTCTGCCAGAGCTGTACAGTGTTCCCCTTGACAAGGTGAGCAGGACAGTGCCTGAGCATGGAGCTGGGGGAAGAGGAGCAGTACCATGATAGGACTGCGTCATTTGAGTCGAATAATTTTTACCATCTTCTGATTTTCATATTCTGAAAGTTTGTCTTTAGGTATAAGACAATAAAAGTAGAATTTTATTCCCTTGAAAATAAGTGTTTAAAGCAGTCTCCAGACACTGTTGCACAGCATGACAAGGGTAAGACCAAATCTTAGGGTGGAAGTTTCAAGGGTGTATACATATTATCCTCAAAATCACTGCTATTGATATAGTAAATATATATGACTTTTTTGTGTGTCAACCATAACTCAATTTAAGAAAATAAAATTAATTGTTCAGTGATTGATTTTCTAAAAAGACCGAAACTTAACTTGGAGAATAATTGGAGATCAGTAGGCAGAACCAGAGTGATGTTCTCTGTGAACTTTCAGGATTTGATAATTCTTTGCTCTGAGGCCAAAAATCTGGGATAGTTTGAGGAACAGTCTTGGAAAAAAGTTTATCTCCATTTTCCCAAAGTGCCAGTCGAGAGTACCATTGTTTCTGTTCTCCATTGCAAAAGCATATTAGCCATGGGAGAGATGCAGTCTTTCATTCTGGTGGGGATGGAGGGAATAAGCTCCTAGCAATATCAACAGCATTACCAGAGAGCTTGATAGGAATGCAGATTTCAGGCCTTTCCCCACACCTACTCAGTCAGAGTCTGCCTTTGGATAAGATCCTTAGGTGATTTGTTTTTCACATACAGTGAGAGGAGTACTGCCTTAGACTGCAGTCATCGTGCTTGACTTTTCAATGCATTGCATATGTAACTGTTTTAGAGGGTATGAGTCACAACCCAGACTGAGCCTTTTTGTTGCCTAGTATCTTAAACCTTCTATTACCCTTCATGTGGCCTCTTTATATCTTTCTTTCAGGTTGATGAAGAATATCAAAATCCTCACACTGTGGACCGAGTACCCATGGGCAAGTTGCCTCATATGTGGGGTCAGTCTTTATACATTTTAGGAAACTTGATGGCAGAGGTAAGGGGAAATGTCAGGGCTCTTTTTCTGCTTTAGTCACCATAGTAATCAGATTTGTGAGTAGCTCATTAAATCTTTTGCCTTTTGTATTCTGCCTTAATTATAGATTTTCCTCCAGGTCCTTAGAGTGGGAGCATGACCAGCCCTTGATATAAATCTTTCCCCCCAGCAACCAAGTCCCTCATGCTGCCAGGGCTTCACATGTTGGCACTGTATCTACAGCTGCCCTAAGATCAGGCCCTAGATATTTCCCTTTCAAAACACCCCCTAGTGCCTTGCCTGGTGACTGATGAATGCAGTAGTGCTTAGACATTGTACCTGATAATGGATTTAAATGCTAACTTCTATAAGCAACATACTGTTTCATTCTTTTAAAAAGATTTTATTTATTTCTAGACAGAGGGGAAGGGAGAAAGAGAGGGAGAGAAACATCACTGTGTGGTTGCCTATCATGTGTCCCCTCACTGTGGACCTGACCCACAACCCAGGCATGTGCCCTGACTGGGAATTGAACCAGCGACCCTTTGGTTCACAGGCCATCACTCAATCCACTGAACCACACCAGCCAGGGCATGTTTCATTCTTTAAGTGAATAAACTGATAAGATAATTTTAGTCACCATGAACAATAGTTAGTAATGCTATAGTTTTTTATTTATTTATTATTTATTTTTTCTAAGGGGCTCTTTAAATGTTTCATATATTAAATTCTGTTGAGACAGCTCTTAATGTGTCTGTCTCTCAGGAATTTCTGTCCAGTTTACTTGTGACATTTTGGGCATATAAGAAGGGTTATCTTTCTCAAAGTTTCCAGATTTACTGACAGATATACTTCCACATTGTAGGTTATTATGGTAATCTATAACCCAGGCTCCTAGAGGATCTAGGATGGGACTTAGCTATCCTTTCTGACCCATACTCTTTGATCTGTTTACATATGATTGTTGACTTTCTGCAACTATTTTTATTTGTTTTATTTTGTTTTTCTCAGTTCTGTTGAGATATAATTGACATGAATCACTATGAGTTTCAGGATACAGTAATATCAAGCAATGGTTGTTGGCACCAATTCAATCCCAACAGGAATCCCCAATTTGGGGTGCGAAGAAGAGATAAATTCTGGCCCTGGCTGGTGTGGCTCAGTGGATTGAGTGTTGGACTGTGAAGCAGAGGGTAGCTGGTTAGACTCTCTGTCAGGGCACATGCCTGGGTTGCAGGCCAGGTCCCCAGTGGGGGGCACTTGAGGGGCACATTGATGTTTCTCTCCCTCTTTTTCTCCTTCCCTTCCTTTCCCCTCTCTAAAAAGAAATAAATAAAATGTTTAGAAAAAAAAGAAAAATTTTGTTCAATGCAAATACCTCAATTGTGATACAGCACAGCTGTGAAAACAGTACAACTGTGGAACAACTTGATAGTGTTACAGTTCAGTTATGGAGTAGCAAGGCGGAAGAGCAGCAGGGCTGTTGGGGTGGCTCTGAAGTGAGGCAGCCCTGGGGGGAGGCCCCTTTCCTACTGGTGACTGTTTAGCTCTGATCTGCCTGCTTTGCTACTCTCCACACCAGTCTGCTTTGCCCTACCCTGCTCTCTGTGCTCATCTATGCTGTGGTCCAGTCTTCTATGCTCTTCCGTGTTTCATCTGCACTGTTTCAACTCAGCCAGGGAAACAGTCTTCAGTCTTTTGTGGAAAGGGAAAATGTACTGTGTGAGCCAGAGGGGAGTGACTTACATAGAGAGAAGTCCATATCCCTGGTCCCCGATTGGTCTGTCCTCATGCAAATCCTCACAGTTTAATTGGTCCAAAAGGCACTGTCCCAATTGGTCAGAATGGAGCCACTCTAATTGGTCATTGAAGATGCTGATAGGAGATACAGCTTGGCAGCTCTGATTGGATGGGGAAAACCTTAGTCCTATTGGTTGAAATAAAATTCCAGGAACTCCTGTATAAGGGCTGGCTCAGATGGCAGAAACACAGTGCAGGCAGGCGGTTCAGTGCAAGATTGTCTTTGAAGTGTGAGAGGTCCTGTTTAGAAACAGCTAGGAGGCTCTTGTTTTAAATTTGAGCCCAGTTAGCCACCAGGAGCCAATTTTGGTAGGTATCTTCTATCTCTGGATCCACAGGCATAAAAGTTTGATTATCTGTAGTTGACATTAATATGGATGTAGTGATAATGGGCAGAATGATTTATTTAAAGTAATACTTTCCCTGCCTTGGCCAATGTGGCTCAGTTGGTTGGAGCATCCTCCCATAAACTGAAAGATCACAGGTTCAATTCCTGGTCAGGGTACATGCCTGGGTTGTGGGTTTGGGCCCCGGTTCGGGCATTTATGAGATGCAACTAATGGGTTTCTCTTGTGCATTGATGTTTCTCTCCCTCACTTTCACTCCCTTCCCCTCTCTAAAATCAATAAGCATGTCCTCAGGTGAGGATAAAAAAGACAATTAAAAAAAATAAAGGAATACTTCCCTGGTGGCTTTCTCATTCAGTTAGAATAAATTAAATGGTATGAAAAAAGGAGATGAATAGTTTTCTTAAGGGCAAAATGAGTGAGTTCATCCCATTTCATCAAGGACAGAAACTCAAATCAAGCCAAAAAATATCTACAGAGCAGAAATCATGGCAAATACATGAATAAATGATAGATTAACAGGACTAATGAGTTAAAATATTGATAAGAAGCTTTGTGGTCTGATCATCTAGTCATGTACATCCAGAGAAGTTAGAGGTGGACCTAGAAAACTTTCTGTTTATATTTATACCCTATCTATTTCCAAAAAAGGATTTGTGGCAGCCACTAAAAATTAACTCCACATAAAATTAATGTGGACATGAATTCAGGAGTTCAAACACTTTCATACAGTGAAGGTATGAAGGTATTTGTTTCCTTTTCATGCCTGCCTTTTACATGCTATGGTACAGGGTTATAGTACTGGTATGTTGTTTCTCCTCAAAAATTAGCTTTTTGAGGTATAATAATTTGTCTTTTTATATTTTTTTCTTTAGGGGTTTTTAGCTCCTGGAGAAATTGATCCCCTGAATCGTAGGTTTTCAACTGTACCAAAGCCAGATGTTGTGGTTCAAGGTATGTATTCTTATTCCCAGCAACAGAAACTTTATAATAAAGATCTGATTTGGCCAATAAATGATGTCTTCATTCTTTATCATGTGTTTTGTTAGACTTCAAAAAGTATAGAATAAACTTGGCTCTGTTTGGTTTGAGAATTGTTATTAATCTTAAATATGAACAACTGTTTAATAAATGACACCCTTATTATTTTGTTATTTGACATGCTTTTTAAAAATTCAACATATATTTATTCACCTAATTAACTGAATAAGACAACAGCAAAGTTAATCTATAATGAAACTCTCTTCACTCTGGCTAGTATGTGGTCTTCTTTTATTCATAAAATTATATATCACTAATGATTTTAGTTTTCTAGAAAAAGATGGTTCCAAATACAATTTGTAAACAAATTTATTTAAAAATACTTTGCCCTGGTCAGTGTGGCTCAGTTGGTTAGAGTGTCATCCCATAAACTAAAAGGTCGCAGGTTTGATTCCCAGTCAGGACACATGCATGGGTTGTGTGTTCAGACCCTGAACAGGTCAGGGCCTGTATGAGAGGCAACCAATTGATGTTTTTCACATTGATGTTTCTGTCTGTCTCTTTCTCCCTTCCTCCCTTCCCTTCTCTCTAAAATCAATGAACATGTCCTCAGGTAAGGATAAAAAAACACTATGTTAGTAATTGAAAAATTAAAATAATTAAAAGTACCAATTTTCATCTATTAACAAAATACAGCATCCAATTAAGCAACAGTGTAGGGAAATTAGTACTCCTTTGCATTATAATTTCATGCAGTCTTTCAAAAAAGTATTTTGGCCATATTTATTATAAGAAGTCAAACATTTTTTTGTGTCTTTGGGCATAGTAATTCTACTTACTGTATTTCTATGCTAAAGAAATAATCCAAAATGTGGGAAAAGCCATATTTTCATGAAAATATTTATTTTAGCTTATTTTAAACTGATAAATTGAAAACCACATAAATGTCCAATATAAGCTATATTGTTTTCTATAAAAAAATTGCAATCCCAATGCCAAGGAAGAAAATGTTATGATACTAAGAATTAAAGGGAAGAAAACAATAATTTTTCTCCTTACTTCCGCTTTTAATGAGTTGTCATTTTTACTTCCTTTAATGCTGAATACTTTGATTCTTTATTACTAAGATAATATTTTTTAAATTTCATTTTTATTGTTGACACTATTACAAATGTCCCCATTACTCACCCACCTTTGCCCATCTCCACCCAGCCTCCAGCCCCCTTCCCTCTGGTCATCCTCACACTGTTGTCTGTGTCTATGAGTCATGCGTATATATGTTCTTTGGCTAATCCATTCACCTTCTTTCATCCAGCAACTTCTCCCCCTTCCCTCTGACAGTTGTCAGTCTGTTCCATGTATCTATGCCTCTGTCTCTATTTGGTTTGTCAGTTTATTTTGTTCATTAGATTCCACATATAAGTGAGATCATGTGGTATTTGTCTTTCTCTGACTGGCTTATTTAACTTAGCATAATAATCCCCTGGTCCTTCCATGCTGTCACAAAAGGTAAGAGTTGACTTTTAAGCACTCCCTACTTCTGGAAACACTTTTCCCCCCATCATCATGATATTATTGTCTCCTGATTATCTCTGCTTTCTTCCTGAGCATTCCTTCTGTGTTTTTTTCTTCTAGTACTCTTTTCTTCTCATACCCTTCTAATGGTTGTATATTTAGTTGTATATTCTGTCTTTCTGTGTTTACACCCTTCGTTAGTTTCCTAGGACTGCTTCCTTCATAATAAAGTTGCTTATATGGCTCCAACTATTGCCTCTTTGGAGAGTACTCCAAACCTTTACTTTTTGTTTTTAACAATCATAAAAAATTTGGAGTTATCTACTCTATACAAAACACTGGGCTAAGTTCCATAAAGGTATTAAGAATTCTAGTCCCAATACCTGTAAAATATCTTTACCACTGTCAGTTCAAATGCAAGCCTGACCTCTTTTTGTCTCCATCCCATTGTTTTACCTCTCCCAAGAAAAGCATACATTCCACCTTCCTTATCTGTGTCAATGACTTCGCTATTATCCTAGTCTCCTAGGTTAGAAAGCTTGAGGTGATGTTTGACTCTCCAATAACACGATCCAACGTAGTACTAAGTCCTGTTGTGATGCTCCTCTGAAAGGTCTCCAGTAACTTGACTTTGGGTTGGTCATAAATGGAAAATAATCCTATGTACTTTCTAAACCTTCTTATACTTGACATGCTATGTGGTCATATGCGTAGCCTTTGCTTATCAATGTATATAGCAAGCATAATACAAAAGACCATTCCTCTTCCCCTCCCATGAGAAAGATTATTCTCCTTTGAGGCTTAGGCCACCTGGCTATATTGATCTCCTGGTTTCTTTAATTCATTCACTAAAGAGTTTGATGCTTGGCTCACAGCCTTCTTCTTCCCTAGCTCCTGCCATAGTGCTAGATTTCAGCATTGGAGTGAGTGCCCTCAAATATTTTAGCTTCAAATTTCTTTGATATCCATAACCCTAGTAGTCTTTCCTTCTACCTCTACTTTAGCCACTCACTTTGAAGAGCAAGGACCAAACTCTAGAACCACCTCAGATATCTTCCATTTCAAAAAATCCCAGTCTCTGGTCACAACTACATACTATTTTACTTTTTTTCCCATCAAACTTGCGTCCATTTTTCTCTTAGTCTGCTCTTCCCTACTTCTTGGTTGACCATATAAAAATATCTAATCACCAGTGTACCATACTTTTACTACACCCACCGGAAAAATCATAGCTCCAGATGAACCTGACAGTCTACATTTTCTGATCCTATACTTGGCCTGCTGAAATCTCCTGGAAAAAAAATCACACAAATGAGTAGAGTGGTAGCACTGCAAATTCATGGTCTCCAGCTCAGCTAGATCCACAATACATCCTGCTAGTCCTTGTTCTTATCATCAGCCAACATTTTCATTTCTCTCAACCAATATTCCAAAACCTTCTTTGCTTTAAACACCACCCCTTGATTTCAGCCTCATTTATGGACTGTTACTTCATGCTGGATAATCTTTTTTTAAAATTTATTTTAATTATTGTTTTTATACAGTTTTCTGACTTCTACTCCCATCCCAGCCCACCGCCCAGCCCTCCCCAGCTCCCTCCCATTTCCACCCCCCAGCTTTTGTCCATGTGTCTTGCATACTTGTTACTCTAAACCCTTCCCCTTTTCCCTGGATATTCCTATCCCACTCCTCTCTTCTTCTCAATTTCAGTGTCTTTGGTTGTATTATGATTGTTTGTTTGTTCTGTTAATTAGGATCCTGTTAAAGGTGAGATCATATGGTATTTGTCTTTCACCACATGGCTTGTTTCACTTAGCATGATGCTCTCCAGTTCCATCCATGCTGTCTCGAAGGGTAGGAGCTCCTTCTTTCTTTCTGCTGCATAGAATTCCATTGTGTAAATGTGCCATAGTTTTTTGATCCATTTATTTCCTGATGGGCACCTGGGTTGCTTCCAACACTTGGATGTTGTAAATTGTGCTATGAACATTGGGGTGCATAAGTTCTTTTGGACTGATGTTTCAGGTTCTTAGGATATAATCCTAGCAGTGGGATTGCTGGGTCAAAAGGTAGATCCATTTTTAATTTTCTTAGAAAATTCTATAGTGGTTGTACCAGTCTGCAGTCCCACCAACAGTGCACTAGGGTCCCCTTTTCTCCACAACCTCTCATAACAGCACTTGCTGTTTGTTGCTTTGTTTATTTGGCCATTCTGATTGGTATGAAGTGGTATCTCGTTGTGGTTTTAATTTGCATCTCTCTGATAGCTAGTGATATTGAGCATGTTTTCATGTGTCTCTGGATCCTCTGTATGTCCTCCTTGGAGAAGTGTCTGTTCAAGTCCTTTGCCCATTTTTTAATTGGGTTGCTTATCTTGTTAGAGTGGAGTCATGTAAGTTCTTTATATATTTTGGAGATTAAACCCTTGACTGACCTTTGCTACCATTCCAGGAGTAAAAGACAGAAAAACTGTACAAGAACAACAATTAAAATAAAAAAAATTAAAAAAAAATAAAATAAACCCTTGTCTGAGGTATCATTGGCAAATATGTTTTCCTATACAGTTGGTTCTCTTTTTATATTAATACTGTTCTCTTTAGCCATGCAGAAGCTTTTTATTTTGATGAGATCCCATTTGTTTATTCTTTCCTTTATGTCCATTGCTTTAGGGGACATATCAGTAAAAATGTTGCTGCGTGAAATATCTGAGATTTACCTGCCTATGATCTCCTCTAGGACTTTAATGGTGTCACAGCTCATATTTAAATCTTTTATCCAACTTGAATTTATTTTTGTGTATGGTGTAAGTTGGTGCTTGAGTTTCATTTTTTTGCACATAGCTGTCCAGTTCTCCCAACACCACTTATTGAAGAGGCTATTTTTACTCCATTTTATGTTGCTGCCCCATTTGTCAAATATTAATTGTCTGTAGAGAAATGGGTTTATTTCTGGGCTCTCTGTTCTGTTCCACCGGTCCATGTGCGTGTTTTTATGCCAGTACCAGGCTGTTTTGATTACAGTGGCTTGTAATACAGTTTGGTATCAGGTATTGTGATCCCTCCTACTTGGCTCTTCTTTCTCAAAATTGCTGCAGCTATTTGGGGTGGTTTATGGCTCCGTATAAATTTTTGAAGTGTTTTTTCTATGTCTGTGAAATATACCATTGGTACTTTAATAGGTATTGCATTGAATTTGTAAATTCCTTTGGGTAGTATGGACATTTTGATGATGTTGATTCTTCCAATCCATGAACACAGTATATGTTTCCATTTGTTTGTGTCTTCCTTGTTTTCTTTCTTCAGTGTTGTGTCATTTTCTGTACACAGGTTTTTGCCTCCTTGGTTAGGTTTATTCCTAGGTATTTTATTTTTCTTTTTGCTATAATGAGTGGGATTTTTTTTTCTTGATTTCTGCTTCTGCTATTTCATTGTTGGTATACAAAAATGCCTTTGATTTCTAGATATTGACTTTGTACCCTGCTGTTTGGCCAAATTCATTTATTAGGTCGAGCAGCTTTTTGGCCGAGTCTATAGGATTTTCCATGTCATCTGCAAACAATGATAGTTTTGTTTCCTCCTTTCCAATTTGGATGTCTTATTTCCTTTTCTTGTCTAATTGCTGTAGCTAAGACTTCTAATACGATATTGAATAGAAGTGGTGAAAGTAGACAACCTTGTCTTATTCCTGATCTTAGTGGAAAAGATTTTAGTTTTTGCCCGTTGAGTATGATATTGGCTGTAGGTCTCTCATATATGGCCTTGATTATGTTGAGGAATGCTCCCTCAATTCCTACTTTGCTGAGTGTTTTTATCATAAATGGGTGTTGTACCTTATGAAATGCTTTTTCTGCATCTATTGATATGATCATGTGATTTTTGTCTCTGCTTTTGTTTATGTGATTGATGTATTACATTTACTGATTTGCGAATATTGAACCATCCT
The DNA here is from genome assembly GCA_004027475.1 of Anoura caudifer. NCBI lineage: Eukaryota > Metazoa > Chordata > Mammalia > Chiroptera > Phyllostomidae > Anoura > Anoura caudifer. The sequence goes on from PVKU01012041.1 coordinate 36,881, forward strand.
TGCATCCCTGGGATGAATCCCACTTGGTCATAGTGTATGATCTTTTTAATGTATTGTTGGATGTGGTTTGTCAATATTTTGTTGAGCATTTTAGTGTCTATGTTCATCAGCGATATTGACCTGAAGTTTTCTTTTCTTTGTTGTGTCCTTATCTGGTTTGGGGATTACAATGATGCTGGCTTCAACAAAACAGTTTGGTAGTCTTCCATCATTTTGGATTTTTTTCAAAAAGTCTGTGAAGGATAGGGCTTAGCTCTTCCTTAAATACTTTGTAGAATTCTCCTGTGAAACCATCCGGTCCCAGGCTTTTGTGTATTGGGAGTTTTTTGACTACTGCTTCAATTTCATCTGCTGTTAATTGGTCTGTTCGGGCTTTCTGCTTCTTCTTCATTGAGTTTTGGGAGATTATATTTTTCTAGAAACTTGTCCATTTCACCTACGTTTTCAAATTTCTTGGCATACAGTTGTTCATAGTAATTTCTTACAATCCTTTGTAACTCTGTGTTGTCAGTTGTAATCTCTCCTCTTTCATTTCTGATTGTGTTTATTTGGGTCCTCTCTCTTTTTTTCTTGATGAGCCTGCTTAAAGGCTTGTCAATTTTGTTTATCTTTTCAAAAAACCAGCTCCTGGATTCATTGTCCTTAGAATTGTGCTTTTAGTCTCTATGTCATTTAATTCTGCTGTGATCTTAGTTATTTCCTTCCTTCTACTTGCTCTGGGCTATCTTTGCTGTTGATCCTCGAGTTCTTGTAGGCATAGAGTTAAGTTGTTTGTTTGAGATGTTTCTGTCTTTTTTAGGTAGGCCTGTATCGCTATGAACTTTCCTCTGAGGACTGCCTTTGCTGTGTCCCATAAGTTTTGGGTTGTTGTGAGTTCATTTTCATTTGTTTCCAGAAACTTTTTGATTTCCTCCCTAATTTCATTCTTGACCCATTCATTGTTTAATAGCATGCTATTCAATCTCCATGATTTTGAGGATTTTGTGTTTTTCCCCTTGGGGTTGCTTTCTAGTTTCAGTCCCTTGTGGTCAGAGAAAATGCTTGGTATGATTTCAATTTTCTTGAATTTGATGAGGTTAGTTTTATGACCTAGCATGTGGTCTGTCTTTGAGAATGTTCCATGTGCATTTCAATAGAATGTGTATTTAGTTTCTTTGGGATGAAGGGCTGTATATATATCAGTTAAGTCCATTTCATCTGGGGTATCGTTCAATGCCACAATATCTTTGTTGATATTTTGTTTAGAAGATCTGTCCATTTTTGGCAGTGGGGTGTTAAAATCCCCTACTATAATTGTGTTGCTGTCAATATCTTTCTTGAAGTCCTCTAAGATTTTCTTGATGTATTTAGGTGCTCCTGTGTTGGGTGCATATATATTTCCAATATTTATGTCTTCTCGGTGGATTCTTCCCTTGAATATTATGAAGTGACCTTCTGGATCTCTCTTTATGGCTCTTCTTTTGAAGTCTATTTTGTCTGATATGAGTATTGCTACCCCGGCTTTTTTTCCCCTGTCCATTTGCTTGGAAAATTCGTGTCCAGCCCTTCATTTTGAGTCTGTGTTGGTCTTTTGTCCTGAGATGGGTCTCTTGTAGGCAGCATATGTGTGGGTCATGCTTTCTTATCCATTCAGCTATTCTATGCCTTTTGATTGGACCATTTAATCCATTTACATTTAAAGTTATTATTGATAGGTACTCATTCATTGCCATTTTTGTACCTGTGTTCCTCTCCCTCTCTTTCTCCTTTCCTTCCTTTCCTTAAAGCAGGCCCTTTAGTATGTCTTGCAGAGCTGGCTTGGTAGAGGTGAATTCTTTTAGATTTCTTTTGTCTGGGAAGCTCTTTATTTGGCTTTC
>PVKU01012042.1:0-27356 GCA_004027475.1 Anoura caudifer
GAGTGTTTAATTACATCTTCACAGCTGTCCTTTGCACCTGGCCTCTGCTGGTTCTCCTGCCTGCCCAGCCGTCTCCCCCCCACCCGCCACCCCCACCAGGCACCCTTCTGTGCTGTGACTCAGGCGAGCTCCCTCCAGGCCACAGGGCCTCTGGACCCCAGAGAACACTTGTCCTCAACACCTAGTTAATTTCAGACAGACTTTTCAAATCCTCTAGGGCAAGGGAACCTCCCTGTCCTCCCAGCTTAGGTCAGGACATGGCCCTCTTCCCTTTCACTGTTCCCACCACAGCTCGTAGTCACACATTCAAGTATTCCCATAAATATTTCTCTTCCTTATAAGACTGTTATGGGGCCCAGGTCTGCACAGGGCTGCTTTGCTCACAGTTGGATTCCCAGTGTCTGGCTTGGTGTCCAGCAATCAATACCTAAGTGCTCAGGAAGTTTGTTGGGTAAATGACTGAAAGGTGTATTAGAATACGATTTCACTTCTCACATGAAAGACAGGCAGCTTTAAAGGATCGACACTCTTCAGTGTTAGGTGAGGATGTGGAGAAACAGGGCACCTGCGCTCCCTGGTGGTGGGGGTATATGTACATCGGGATGGCTTGAACTACTTATCAAAATGTTCGGTGTTGATGCCTGCTGATCCAGCAGCTTCACACCTTGCTATTCATTCTACAAGCACAGTGAGCAAATAAGTATCTATATAACAATGTTCCCAGAAGCTGCTTGAAGTGTTTAAAAACTGGTAACAAGTTAAATACCTTCCAAGAGGAGGCTGTAAAACTTAGGGTACACCCACAAGATGGATTTCTGCACCATGCAGCCATTATCAGAAATAATGTTAATCTTAATCTACTGACAGGAGTAATAACTAAGAGATAGTGAGAAAAATTGTATAAAAGTATAATCCCATTTTGTTAAAAAAATTCTATGAATATAAACAATTTAAGATATATATATATATATATATATATATATATATATATATATATATATATGATGGGGAAACCGAACTATTAATCAGTGTCACCTCTGGAGAGTAGGGATGAGCGCTGGGCAGGGACTTCCATTTTTACTGCCTATTTCTCCAAACTATTTAAACAAGCAAGTTTATAATTAAATTAAAAAAATATATTTTAAACTCTGGCCCTGGATGCTGTGGCTCAGTGGACTGAGCGCCAGCCTGCAACCCAAGGGGTCACAGTTTCGATTCCAGGTCAGGGCACACGCCTGGGTTGCAAGCCAGACCCCCAGTCGGGGGCGCTCAAGAGGCAACCACACATTGATGTTTCTCTCCCTCTCCCTCCCTCCCTTTCCCTCTCTCTAAAAATAAGTAAATAAAATCTTTAACAAATTTTTTTTTAAACTGTGAATTCTTTGCAGAACAAGACCCCAAATAATGTTCATGTTGCTTCTGCTAAACTAAAGCTACAACCTTGGAGTGACTGCAAGAAATAAAAACAAAAAACCCCGCCATCAGAGCACTTGACCCCCGCGGACCACCCAGGTGTCGGCACAGCTTCAGTCTTGCCGGTGAGGCCTCCGGGTTAGGAAGCTCAGGTAAATGGGGGTGGGGGTGGGAGCCCGGGGTGGCTCGTCTCCGGAAAGAAGACGGCAGAATTTACTCTTTTTCCGAGGACAAGACTCTTCCTAGAGTCACTGGCCCTCGGGATAAGATTCCTCTTCACTTCAGCCTATGGGCCGAGATCCGAAGAGCCGGGGTGGAGGTACACGACAGGGGCGACGGAAAGCCGGGGCCCCTGTCACCGCACCCCGTAGAGACTTCTTATCGCAGACGCTCCCTGCCCGGGGGACACGGGTCCGGACTCCGGCAGCGCGGGCCCCACGGAGGGTGTCCGGGCGGTGAACCAGCCGGCAGGCGCGGCGGCGGCGAGCACCGGGGTCCCGCGCCTCCCTCCCTCCGCGTCGGAGGTTAAGGCTGCAGGGTCAGGGCCCGGAGGAGGGGGCGCCGCCCCGCCGCAGCTGCTTTCGAAGTCGGGGCCACACCGGCGTCCCTGGGCCGCAGCTTTGGAACCTTTGGCAGCGTCCCTTAGCCGGAGGGACGTCGATGATTCCCCCCCCACCCCACCCCCCCACGCCTGCTCAGCAACCGGGACCGAGCGGGACCGCTGGCCGCACCCCGAGGCAGGCAGCGCTCTCCCGGTTCGGGAGGAAGCTGGCCAAGGTCGCCCGCATCCCAAGGGTTTCCCCCCACCCGAGGTGCTTCCAGTGTGAATGCGAATGGGCCTAAATGCTCCTTTCTTTCTCTCAGTGGCCGGCCTGGAGAATACAAATGCGGCTTCCGAGCGCCGGGCAGGGTCGGGACCTCGCCTCCCGGAGCCCGGCTCGTCCTCGGTCGCGAGCCTTCCCCGGGGGGAGGGACAGGTGTGGCGCGCGGGGTGCCTCTCCTCGGCCTGAAACTCCGCACATGAGAAGTAAAAGACCCGGAGCCTCGGAAGAGTTACGGACGCCTCCGGGCTCCCCACGAGGTAACGAGGACGAACCACCACCGGGCTCTCGCAGTCGCCGCCGCCTTCCGCCAGGCGCGGCTCTTGGAAAACTCGAAGCCGAAAGGCAGGGGCGCGACCTCCGCACGCGCGTCCTGGCCCCACGGGCTCGGCTTCAGAGTCGGGGTGCGGGCAAGGGCATGGTCCGGGCACGTGGGTAACACTGGCGCAGGCTCTCTGCGCCCCTACCCCGTGAGCGTGGCGCGCACGTGGCGGCGATCGCGCCGCGGCGGAGAGCGGGCGGCCGGAGCTCTCCGCCGGCCCCCGGCGACGGCTCGGAGACCCGAAGAGTCGCGAGCGCGACCCGCTGCGGGCTGCGGGCTGGGGGCGAGTCGAGCGCCGGCCAATGGCTGCGGTGGGCGGGGACGAGACGGGCCCAGGGACTAGGATGGGCGGCATCCCTTCCCCACCCTCGCCCTCTCCAAGCCCCGCGGCCCCGCCTGCCCGCTGCCCTCTTAAACCCCCGTTCGGCCCACCGCTCAGCCCGGCCGCCCCGGCCCGCCCGAAGCCGAGCGGTCTCAGTGCAGATCCCGCGCCGCCTTTTCGGGGTCCTGGAGGTGCCCGCTCGGTGGCGGCGCTCTGGAAGGTGGGTGCCGGGCCGTGGCGCCCCGGTGTCCGGGGCGGCCGTCTACCTGGGCGGGTGGGAAGCGCAGGCAGTAGTCGCTGTCGCATTTCGTTTGGGGAGGTCGTTTTGCCTTCTGGGCTTTTATTCCCTAAGGACCTCTCAACCCCAAGCTGCAGGTCCTCGGGATGAGGGGAGGCCGGGAGCGCGCGCCCTAGGGGGCTCAGAGGAGTCAGGCAGAAGCCTTCGTCGTGGTTGACCTCTTCCGCTGACCCCATGTTCTTTAATTTCTGAGTCACGACCCTGCCCGGTTTTCTTACTGGGCTCATTGATCTTGCCCTCAAGACCCGCCGACCCCGAAGACGCTCCATTCTCCAGCCTTGGTGAACTTGTGTCCATTAAAACGCCATCCTCTCGGGCGGTGGCGAGGGAGCGGCTGGGGCTTCGCCCCCTCACGGGTCCTGAGGCTGGTCTCACCTGCTCCTCAGGGGCAGCCCCAGGTGGGGTGACGAGTGACCCGAGGGACTTGGGAAGTGGCGGGACTCATCCAGGTGGGAAACCCAGCGCTGGCTTTGGACCTTTGGGGACCCCGACTGCCTGGGTCCGCGGGGTCAGACCGGGTTCTGGGATCCCCGGTCCTTCCTTTCGTACCCGGACTCGGGAGTGCCTGGGGCTGCAGCCTGCCCCCTAGCCCAGGCCGTCCGGCGCTGGACTCTTGGGACGGCCCGGCGGCTCCCCGGACCCTGGGAAGAGTCTTGTTGGACCGAGAAGAGGGCGGGAGAGGGCTCCTAAGACGGATTTTGCAGGAGCCGGGTTTGGGGCCTGGCGGAGAGAGTGGGTGTTGGAAACCAGCCTCGCTTGGTCAAGGTGTGTTTGCAGAGCGAAGGCAAGGGCGGCCCTCACCTGGAACTGGGAGTCGGGCAGGATCCCGGCAAAATTTCGTTTTGTGGGGGATGGGGAGGAGGGTTTGGGTTGGGTTTTTTTTTTTTTTCCTCTTTTTGTTTTGTTCGTGAGGCAGGGCTGCGGGATAGAACTGGGAGTGTATCCGATTCCTTTTGCCCCCGGGGCTGGCTCAGGTGTGGAGGCCCCGCGGGCAGGAGCCTGGCGGTAGAGCCCGGCGTCCTGAGCCGCGCTCGCTTCTCCGCAGAACCGCCCCCGCTGTGGCCCGGCATGGCTCTGCGGCCGCCAGGTGAGGCCGGACCTCCGGACAAGGTGTACTATCCGCCCGAGAGGCTCCAGAGCAGCCCCCAGCACCTGGGCCCCTACTACTCGCCGTTCTCACCCTACGGACCCTACGGGAGCAGCTCGACCGCCGCGGAGCAGGATTACCAGCCTTTGCCTGTCCCTGCCGTGGCTGGTCCCCAGGCCCTGGCCCCCTTAGCCTTCCGGGCCGCGCCTCCTTTGCTGAGCCCCGGCCTGGCCCTGCAGCGGGAGCCACTCTACGATCTGCCCTGGCACGGCAAGCTGCCGCCCTGGTACCCGTTTCCTCACTTCCCCAAGGACCTGCAACACTTCGTGAACAGCGGCCGCGACTATGCCGGGGCCCCCAGTGAAGACTCGGCCCACATCGGTGGCCGAAGCGACAGCGGCCAGTGGTACGGACCTGACGTTTTCCTGCCGCCGCCGCCCCCGCCCCCTGTGGGTGCTTCGCTGTTACCTGAGGGTCCGAGGACCTCCCAGTCAGTACCTTACTTCCCCAGCAAGGAGCCTGAGGACGAGCCCCCACGCCCGAGCCGGGAGAGGAAGTCCGCTCCTCGGTACCACTTCACCCAGGAGGACCTGCACTTGGTGCTGTACGGGGTCATTCCCAGCCTGGAGCACTCAGCGCGCCCGGCCCATGCGGCGTCCGGCCTCGTGGTCCCCGCGGACAGCTCTGGTGAAGGCCGTTCGCATAGCCCCGGGGTTAGGGGGTTAGGCTGCTTGGGGATCGATGGGGTGAGAGGTGCGGGGGAAGGGGCGCATCTGGGTGGATCTGAGTCGGGAAGGGTAATGGCAGAGAGGGCTGCAGGGGATGGAGCCCGGGGGGAGGAGAGAGGTAATCGCCTCCCGAAAGGATTCCGCAATACTTTCGATGAAAAGTAAGAATTTAACCCGGCCTTTTTCAAGGGTCTGAGTGTCTCCCGCAAACTCTGGACCAAGACTCCCTTCAACTACCAGAAGGTAGGCAGAGAGCTCCTTGCTTGGATTTCTTCCCCGGACGAATCCAATCAGTTTCCTCAGCTGCTTCCCTTTTCCGGGTTCCCCTAGGTCTCTGCCTCAGACAGATGATGTTTGGTGAAGTCCCGCATTTTGGTGTCTTCTGCTGTAGCCTCGTTGCCAAAGGAGTCAGGTTTGGGCCCTTTCAGGGTAAAGTGGTCAACGCCAGCGAAGTCAAGACCTACGGGGACAATTCTCTGATGTGGGAGGTAAATACGTTTCTGGTCGGGAGGGGGCTGGAGGGGACACCTGGCCTGTGCCCCTCTGGGAGAGGCGACAAGGGCAGCGGTTGGCTGGCTGTGTTGCCCGTTTTGTGCTGCAAAGAGAGGGAAAGCCTCACTCTGTGACCTTGACCAGTAGCAGCTCTGCAGGAATCCTGAGCGTCTTGTGGTGCCCTAAGTCATTTTAGTCTGAGCATGAGCCAGGACGTGTACATTTAATGAACTCATACATTGTGCTGTGTGTAGATAAAAAACAATTGCTTTAAATATGATAGAGTGATTCTGAGATGATGCCAAAGGAAATAAAAACAAAATTTAAGTTTTTTATATCATTTGCCTATGCAGTTAGCTAAAAACTGAGACTCTTGACTGTGTATGGGGCATGCCAGATAGACTGCAGTTTGTCAGAATATCTTAACTAACCACCTTGACCCTGAATTTCTACTTCCAATAACGTAGTTCAGGGAAGTAGCTGAAATTCTGACTATGTGGAAGATGTGAATCTCAGTGTTGTTTATAATAACAAAACATCCAGAGAGTGGAATTGCCAAGAGCAGACAAATAATTAAAATATGGCTTCATTAATAAGCATGAAAACTAGGCTGGGATAAAATACAAAATCAACTGGTTGCCTTTAAGTGGTAGAATTGAACAAACCTCCTCATTTTCCTTACCTCTGGTTATGAGATTAATATGCACTCAACTACAGAAATTTGGAAATCAAGAAAATGATAACGTAAAATTCTTTTAGCCCTGGCTGGTGTGGCTCAGTGGATTAAGTGCCAGCCTGCTAACCAAAGGGTTGCTGGTTTGATTCCCAGTCAGGGCACATGCCTGGGTTGCCAGTCAGGTTCCCAATAGGGGGCGCATGAGAGGCGACCACATGTTGATGTTTCTCTCCCTCTATTTCTCCCTCCCTTCCCCTCTGTCTAAAAATAAATAAATAAATAAAATCTTTTTAAAAAGTTTTTTTTTTTTTAATGTCACATCACCTATAGAGATGTCCTTGAGCTAATAAAATTATTTAGGCATAGTAATAAGATTAATAATAAATATATTTAATGGACTCACGTGTCAGATTTGGATTATAAACTTCTAACGAGTAAATTTATTTCATAGTTTAGGCCAAAAAAAAGAGTAAATTCCGAACATCATTTCTTATTTCATTTAGATCTTTGAAGATGGTCGTTTGAGCCACTTCATAGATGGAAAAGGAGGTGCAGGGAACTGGATGTCCTACGTCAACTGCGCCCGTTTCCCCAAGGAGCAGAACCTGGTTGCTGTGCAGTGTCAAGGGCAGATATTTTATGAGAGCTGCAAGGAGATCTACCAGAACCAAGAGCTCCTTGTGTGGTATGGAGACTGCTATGAAAAGTTTTTGGACATTCCCGTGAGCCTGCAGGAGACCGAGCCGGGGAAGCAGGCGCAGGCGACGGCAACTTCTGAAGGTGAGTGCGCCGCTTTGCCTTGCCCAGTGAGGCGCTCCTAGTGGAAGGGCTCCTAGTGGAAGGGCGGGGCTCTTTCCCAAACGGGAACACCTTCCTGCAACTTCTCAGCTGCCTGTGGAGCTCCTCCCTCCCGAAGGCTTAATGCAGGAGACTAAACTGAGAGTGTCTCTAACCAGGAGGGCATTACCCAGCGGGAGGAAAAGGCCCTCTGTCTTTCCAAAGCTGCTGAAGCTGCTTCTGTTCACGAGGATCCCTTTTCTTGCGCCCCTTCTCCCCCGACGCAGAGAATGCAATAAAAGCGAGATAAACAGATGCCACCTCCGCCTTAGGTGAGCCAGGTCCTGGTTCCTCTCTGCTCAGGCTAACACGGCCCGTGAAGTCACGCTCCAGAGAGGTGTTTTTCAGGTGATGGGTTGCAGTGTCTTAATTGGGTGAGAAATCAATTTAGCGGTGGAGATTCTCATTGAAGAAAAAGAGAAAATAAGAGTAAATTAGGATAGAATATACTGATGTGAATCTCACTAAAGTAAGAGCAAGCATTGGGAAATTTTGTTTCGAATGGATAAGTGCATGCGCGCTGGGCGCCCTGGGTCTCAAATAGAAAATGTATGTTTTACTGTGGGTCTCAGTCAAGTTTGACAGGCATTGAGCTAGACACTCACTCTCACATTTTCCTGTGGCTGTGAATGAATACCCGGGCAATCTTGGGAAGGTGCAGGGTCTCGTTCCAGCCTGGGACCTGAGATTCTGCATCTCTATCAAGCTTCCAGAGGATGTGGGTACTGCTAGTCCGTAGACCACATTTTACTAGCAAGGAGCTAAGAGAGCACCAACCCACTCTCTGGGAGTGTGCTTCTGGAATTTACATTTTAAAAAGTCTCTTGGAGTGATTTTTGTATACACAGATTGGGAACCACTGGTCTTGTTTGTAGGTAGGACAAGACAAGTGCAAGTGACTGTAACACATATAATCAGGTGGAAGACCACCTGATGTTATAATAAATGTAATGAGTAGCAGGTAAAAGAAAAAGTGAATTGCATTCATCACACACTGCAGTGATTGTCCGCATGCATGTCTCCATGCTAGACTGAGTCCTTCAGGGCAGGAAATAGATCTAAACCTTCATATCCCCTGCTCCTGGATCCCAGTGTGGATTGAATGGAGGAAGACACTTAGGACTCACCTGGGCAAAGCTACTTAGGGTAAAATGAAATGCGGGGTGTGTTAGGCAGGGAGAGAGAAGGCAGCCCAGGCTGGGGGATGGTGCAGCCAAAAGCAACAATGCAATCACAAGGGATTAGGAGGTAAATAAAGAGAGAGGTATCTTTCTAGAATCCAAATAATGAGGGCCCATCGGAATCATGTTGCTGACCTGTCTTCCCACTGCCCCAGCGTGAGGGTGGGGACAAGATGGTAGGACTCTACAATCTGGGGCTCTGAGGTGTCACATTCTTAGCACCAAGGCAAGCATGGCTTTTTGGTCACTTCCCAAAAAATCTTTCTATTGCTTTTAAAATAAAAGTTAAAAGTAGATAATGAAACAAATACATACTTGATTACTGCCCAACTTGTTAATCCTCCTTGAAAAATTCTTTACCACGATGTAGGCAGCTGTTAAAGTATTTATAACCTTTGATGTCTCAATAATACTCTTCTGGAAATTTATTTTCTGGAAATAGTCCCAAAGGGTTTTTTGATCCACAAAAGTCTTTGCTACAGCAGCATCCACACTGGTGGAAAAGCACAGTCTTGGTGGTCAATGGTCGAATAATTAAGTAAATGAAGACTTATGAACATGGAATAATATGCAGACAACAGAGACCCCAAGCACATATGCAACAGGGATGAGGGCTTACATGAGTGGTGAGCGGGGGAGGAGCATCATCAGCTTACCTGTGCTCCACTTAGGAAGAAAAGTATCCAATGCTGACAGCACTGGTAAGATAAACTATGTTTTGGACAACGTGTGGGAGAGAACTTGTAAAGGATTTGATTTGTTGGGAAGAATAAGGGATGAATTCATTTGTTTTCTATTAGAAATGTTCTTGGATAGGATAAAAAGGAAAGAAAAATAAAAATTCTTCTGCCCTCTCACAAAGAACCTTTTCTCAAAGACTTTGGGCCAGGGCTGGTAAAACCCTTCCCCCTTAAGGCCCTGGGTGGGAGGGAAGGGCCTGGACCCTATGTGGGCGGGTCATGTGAGTATGCAGCCTGCCCAGTGTGTGTTTTGGGGGCTGGAGGTGTGGAATGTGACAACAACTCTTAATCCTTACGAAACGGTTACTCGGTCTGAACTGGGGCGGGACGAGGAGCGTCCGTTTAGGGTTGAGGAGACCCTGGACTGAAACAGCAGTTGACTGAGGTGGGGTGAGGGGAAGGAGGAAAGGAGAAGGGACAGGATAAAAACAGGTGAAGGTAGATTTCTGGGACCCACCTTTGGAATTTTGGTGTGTTTAGTGCTTTGGTTGGGGAAGATCACTGGTCCCATCTTTTAGACCCCCTTTTCCCATCCCAGGAAGTAGAAAGACTAAGGTATTTCTGACCAAGGAAAATTCTAGCTCTGAGCAAAAACCAGTCCAGCCTGGGGATTCGGAGAATATTAGCACCTCAATGAAAGTGGTAGACAGGGGCGGTGTAGGGGGCTGGGATGGATTATCCTGGGGTTGGTGGTTGCCTTCCTGGTTATTTACTTAATGGTTTATTTCCTTAGCCATGTGTTAAATGTGCCAGGGACATAGCTGTTAACTAACAAAGCCCCTGATGGATAGCTTCCCTGCTGTCCTGATGCTAAAAAGATTTCCATCTCCAGATTCTTGCATATACTCACTCCTGGCTCTTTTCTCCCTCCCGGGGGCAAGGCAATGAGGCCCCGGCGATGCGTGCACCCTCAAAGCCGCTTATCCTCTGGAATCCAGAGTGTCCTCCACGGAGACTGTTTTGTAGGTGGCCTGTCCTCTACCTTCCCCCCAACATGCGGATAAACCGGTACCTGGCAGCTTTTCTGCAGGCCTTGCAGGGCCTCTCTAACCTCTCCCTCCACCCGCCTCCTCCACTGATTAAAAACAGTTGACCTTTCTTAGTTTTATTTATCACTCAGTAGTAGTATCACGTGTGGTGACGACTCATTAAAATAAGTGTTAGAGCTAAATTAACCATAATGATAACCTTATGTATTAGGGAAGGCAAGATACTATCATCCTTACTTTGTATGTGAAGATTTTAGCTCTGGAATCTTCCCCCAAAATTCAGAGAAGTAACGTATAAGCTAAGAGGGTGCCTGAGACTTTGGAAATGGGGTCAAGTGGAGCAACACTTGGGAAGTCTGTGGCGGAAGCTCTGGGTGTCCATCATTGTCCTGGGTGAACTGGTTTTGAACTTGTAGCTCAGGCTGATCTGGAAGGGACAGAGAGCAGGCAAGTTTTGGTTATTAACCTTGTAACACGTGCCAGTCAGGATGTGTGAGATTGGTGTGAGCTATTTATGGACCGAATGATAAATTGCTATTCTGTCATGAAGGGAAGTGATACTAATGGAAACAAAATTGGATATGAATTGGACGTTGTCAAAGCTTGGTGTTGAGCCCATGAGGATTTATTATTTTGACTTCAGTATATGTTCAAACTTTCCTATAAGGAAACGTTTTTTAAAACTGTCCTGCAGCAAGTAAGCATGAGGTAAGGTGGCTGACAAAGCCACCACTCTGTCCCCCTGTGTTTGACAGAGTCTACAGAAGGTTACAGATGTGACCGATGTGGAAAGGTGTTTACCTACAGATACTACAGGGATAAACATCTCAAGTACACCCCCTGTGTGGACCAGGGTGACAGGAAGTTCCCCTGCTCTCTCTGCAAACGGTCCTTCGAGAAGCGGGACCGGCTCCGCATCCACATCCTCCACGTCCACGAGAAGCACCGGCCTCACAAGGTGAGAACTTGGTTGTGGGGGCAAACGGCCCTGCCCAGTGCTCAGCCCGAAGCCCCAAACGCTGAGGGCCTCCTGGGTGCAGTGCCGGCTGTCACTCTGGAGACAGAGGCACGGAGTGGTCACTATGTTACCTGGTGACCCTTTAAAATTTTCACTGCCAATTTCATTTTTTTAGCATGAAAATATAGTGCGTCCTTGGAAAATACAATATGGAGTGGGGAAAAAACAAAAGCCATCTGATACGCTATGGCCCAATGTTAGGACATTTTAGGTATAATTTTTAACATGGGTGTGTGTTTTTAACATGCTTCGATCATAGTGAACATGGCGAGGCTAACTTCCTGGCTTAGGGTTGCATCTCGAGTGAACTTCAAACTCGCGATGGCTGCACCATCCATCCGGTGGTTGCCCCATGACTTACTTAACCAGTCCCTCTTTTGTGCAAGTCACCCCAAGATTGCTGCAGCGAACAATATTTTATAGAAATAACTATTATTTCTGGCCCCGGCCGCAGAGCTAGCTCCGTTGGCTCCACCATCCGTACAGCACGCATGCCCAGGCTGCGGTCCCGTCCCTAGTCAGGGCATGTACAAGAAGCAATCAATGCATAAATAAGTGAATCGGCAAACTGATATCTCTCCCTCTCTCTCTAAAATCAACAAATCAAAAAAATTTTAAGAAATGCTTATTACTTCTGTTATCCATCTCTGATTATTTCTTTAGAGTAGATGACTAGAACTAGAAAACGGGGGTCAAAGAGCGTGTAGAGTTCCAAGGTCCTTGAATTAAGGTGCTAAACAGCCTTCCAGAGAAAGTGTCCGTCTGAATTCCAGCCGAGGGGCTTGCAGCACGCTGAGTGGCACCCGGTGTCCTGCAGGCGCTTTGTCCTGTTTTTGTCGTTGTTCTGATCGAGGAAAACTGGGATCTTGCACGAATTTGTATTTTTATGAATGAGGTCTTTAATGAAGTTTCAAATTTTAAAATGTTTCATTGGCAGTTTGTATTTGTCTGGTGGTTTGTCTGTTTCTGTCGTTGAAAGTATATATATTTGCTACATGTTTTTGTGCTATTTTATAAGCCATGTTTATTAATTCTAGGATTTGGGGTTTTGACATGTTTGTATTCTGAAATTTGACACATGACGGCCCACCGTGACTTTAGCTGTGACCGCTGTCTCTCTTAGGTTCAGTCTGTCCGTCCGCACAGAAACCCGCGGCAGGACTCACAGCTGATGGGCAGTGGCATTGAGGACATTAGTCATGTTTGCCGCAGCCACACCACAGGGTGTCTGTTAGGAAAGTAGGAACTACAGGACTAGATTGTTTTTGGTTTTGTTTTTACTAAAGTTGAATTCAGGAAAAGTTTATCAGAGTTAGGTCAATAAATTTCTCCTAGGATAAAAAGTCTCTGCTAGGATGTGGGACGGGCCATTTGCCTGAACACTGATGACCGTGGCCTCCGGCTGGGGTTCGAGCAGGGGAGCTGCAGGTGGGCACTGCCGCCTTTGGGGGCTGTCGGCCCAGAGATGGATGGAAGATGGAAATGATAAGGAATAATTGGAAGCTGGTAAGGAAGTGATGACTTGACCTTCATAAGAGGAGTTGTTTTTCTGAGAGACGAAGAAATAATTTCACACTGGCAATCGAAGGCTGAGTACGACCTGTCATACTTGTGTTCTCAGGGCTGCTTTGCTGACCTTTTCACAAGCTCACTCCTTTATCATGACTCTGATGCCACTTAACACCGGGTCTCACGTCTCTGGCTAAGAATGCCGTCCGGAGCTCAGGGGTTGTGTGTCATCCCTGATGCTTTGCCCTCATGTTTGCAGTTTTTAGGGTGTTTGTTCTGATTTTACTGCTCAACATTTTTATTCCCTTTTAGTTTTCTTTATTTTGCATACTTTAGATTGAGTAGTATTTAACTTTTAACATGAGAAACTATATTTAATGTCCATAGAAGCCCAAAAGGTAACATTTAAGTTGAACGGAAGAAAAAGACCAAGTGAAACAGACATGTAGAACTTCAGATAACTGATCTTTAACAAAAATATCAGTAGAAGCTGGGTGTACAACCAACAGTGAAACCCTGTGTTGCCATCCTACTTCCAGCCTTTAAACCTAAATGCACTCACTTCCTTTTCAGATGAGTCTAGTCCAGCAAAATTCACGAAGAACACAGAATGAAAATGTCAGGAGATCCCTGTAATCTGTGATGATTGACTACCAAGAGTTCACACGTAAATTCAGAATATTGGTTTTATCCAGCCTTCTGAAATTCCTGACCCACGGAGAGAGGGCTTGATTTTTTTTCCCCCAGAAAACATTATTTCGTATACACCATAAGTCGCTCAAATTTAGCAAGACTTTAACTTATTTCATCTTTGACTTCCTTGTAAACTTTTGTTTTTGCTAAGCTTTCGAATTGCAAGAAATTTAGTTATTTTATTTACTGATTTTTAGAGAGAGAAGGAGAGAGAAAGAGAAACATCCATCCATTGTTCCACTCGTTCTGCACTTATTGGTCCCCCTGCCTGTGTGTGCCCCGTCTGGGGAGCGAACCTGCAGCCATGGCCTATCAGCAGAAGCTCTAAGCAACTGAGCTGCCCAGCTAGGACGAAATTTACTTTCTTAATTATGTAACTTACATGATGACATTTATATTCTTCCTAAAGCTTATTCTGATTTGAACTGCTGATTTCTGGGTTTGTGAACTGTCATTTGGGCTTTTTTTTTTTTTTTTTTTTTTTTTTTTTTTTTTTTTTTTTTTTTTTTTTTTTTTTTTTTTTTTTTTTTTTTTTTTTTTTTTTTTTTTTTTTTTTTTTTTTTTTTTTTTTTAATCTGAATGAGTTCTACTGATTGTTCTCTTCCACACTTCCTCTTTCTTGATTTCTTTCTTTTCTTTTCTTTTTTTTTTTTTAATTTACTGGGGCATATCTTCAAGTGATTGCATTTAGTCTACCTAGTGAAAGGTTTTCTGAGTCCTTCTTTGTCTGAGGATATTTTACTCAAATATCTCATAGTTTGGCTGGATATAGAATTGTAGGTAGAATGGTTTTTCCCTCAGAATATTCAAGGCATCATTTCATTTTCTTCTGTCATTTGATGACAGTCTGGCTTTTGCTTCTTCGTACATAACCAGGTTTCTTCTTTTTTTATTTTAAAGATTTTATTTATTCATTTTTAGAGAGAGGGGAAAGGAGGCAGAAAGAGAGGGAGAGAAACATCAATGTGTGGTTACCTCTTGCACACCCCCCAACAGGGCCCGCAACTCAGGCAAGTGCCCTGACTGAGAATCGAACCAGAGACCCTTTAGTTCGCAGTCTGGCACTCAATGCACTGAGCCACACCAGGAAGGGCTCAGTTTTCTCCTTTGTAGAAATTGTTCTTTATCTTTGGAGCTCTGAGATTTTAACAGAATATGTCAGATTGGATGCATTTTTCTTCCCTTGCTTTGTGTACAGTGATGTACAAAAGAGTACTCTTTCCATCTGCGACACAAATCCTAAGCACAAAAGGAAAGAACAATTTCTTTTTCTTATTGCTTCCTTTTTATAATTACTGGGTTTTTTTGCAATTATTACCTCAAACATGTTGCTTTTTTTTTGCTCTAGCAACAACAATACACACTCATCATTAAAACTTCAAGCACTACAGAAAAATTATGGAAGACCCACCCAAAACCCCACAATCTAAAACTACCTGCTCCCCTCTCTGTTCACATAAGCACACCTGGGGGGCAAGGCAGGACCTGGAGGTACCGTAGTTCCTCTACCTGGTCCAGAATTCCTGAGATTAGGCGGGAGTCATCAGCGTCAAGAGCACAGAGAACTTATATGAACTGTTCACAGCAGGTGGCTGTATCACATGCTCTCTCTGGACCCCCAAAATTCTACTCTTGTTTTGTGGGTACAACATGTCTCAGGTCATCTTGCCACCTGTGTTGCCATTTCGGTCTACATCAGTGATTTTCAACCAGTGTGCTACAGAATTTTTAAAACATACAATATCCAACTATTAAGTCAGGGACACTGACCTCTTTTCTCTTAGATTGTCAAATTAAAAAATGACAATTGCCAATACAACAATAGCTGTTCAGCATGAATAAATCAAAATTATACCTTTTTTTTTGTCATATTGGCAAAATGTATATTTTTTTTGGTGTGCTGCAGAGTTTTAGTAATTTATTTGTGTATGCCATGAGGTACAAAAGGGTGAGAATTGCTGGTCTCCATATTCACCATCCCCAACTATATTTTTAGCTCCTTATCTCTAGCAGAGTATCCAGCACATAGTAGGTACTCCATAAATAATTGTTGAGCCCTACCTGGTGTGACTCAGTGGACTGAGCACCAGCCTACAAACTGAAAGGTCGCCCCTGTTGGGTCCCTGGCAAGCAAGGCACATGAGTTGAGGCCAGGTCCCCAACTGAGATAGTATGACAGGCAACCAACTGGTGTTTCTCTCCTCTTTCTCCTTCCCTTCCTGTCTCTCTAAAAAATAAGTTAAAACCTTAAAAGAAAAATGCGTATTGAATTAATTGTGTAGTGCTTACCCTGTAAGAAAGGCAGAGATGTACTTTGCCCATAAGGAAAATCAGGAGAGACTCCAAGTTTAACGGACTAGTGCTGGCCACACAGCTACTTGTGGGCAGAGCAGGACTAATTCAGGCCTCTATTAAACACCATGATGGTATTTAATTCCCCACGTTTTTACCTCTGAGGCAACTGACATGCAAAGACGTTAGATGATGTTAGCACCGGGCAGGACCTGGACCAGAACCCACACTGCTGGATTCTTCAGTGCAGCCCCAGGGGTCTGGCTACTACCATCTAGACCCTCAGCCGCAGCCTGCTTGATCCTCTGCCTACAGATACAGAATTAGTACAGTAGTTAACATCACGGGGAAATGAACTTGTTAGAGGAGGATGTGACTGTGACGGTGCTTTCTCTTTTGCCTTAGTGTTCTACGTGTGGGAAATGTTTCTCTCAGTCTTCCAGCCTGAACAAGCACATGAGAGTCCACTCTGGAGACAGACCCTATCAGTGTGTGTATTGTACAAAGGTAAGTGGAACCTCCTCCTACCAGGGGTGTCCAACCCGTGGCCCAGGGTGGCTGTGAATATGGCCCAACACAGAATCATAAATTTACTTAAAACCTTTTCCTTGCTCATCAGTTTTCGCCGGTGTTTGTGTATTTAATGTGTGGCCCAAAACAACTTGTGTTCTTCCAGTGTGGCCCAGACACCAAAAGTTTGGACTCCCCTGAATCTGCCTTGAGCTCTGTTTTGGCGGCCAGGGACAGGAACCTGAAGCATAAAGCCTGGCTTATAAGAGTTTTTGCTATCAACTCAATCCCCATTTCCACCCCCAAATATGCTCACATTTGCTTATGATGGTCAGGTACAACTGCCTGTTGCCAAATTGGCTTCTAGGGCAGGGTGATGAAATGACACGGTAGACGCCCACTATGTAAGCTGGTGGAGAATGACCGTGTCCGGTGTCGCTGACAAAGGTCAGAGCACAGTGTTGATATGAATGAGGGGAAAGTGGCCAAGAAGAGATACGTAAAAACAGAAAAGCACCTGGGAATCTAAAATGTTACAGCTAGTCTACAAAACAGTTGGACACTTTTTTTGTAGCTAGCCTTGTAAGTCCCACACAACCCAGCAACCCAGGTGTCCTTCCCAGGGTAAGTGGCGGGACAGGCTGTGGGCCCTCGCACCACAGAACACCACTCAGCAATAAACGGGATGAACCGCACACATGGCCTGGGTGGCTCACCAGGGACTTATGCCAAGTGAGAAAAACCGCTCTCAAATGTTACATACTACATGGTTCCATGTACATAACGTTCTGAAATGATAGAATTATACAAATGGAGGGCAGATGAGTGGTTGCCATGGCCTAAGGAAAAAAGTGGGAGAGAGCCCTGGCTGGTGTGGCTCGGCTGGTTGGAGCATCCTTTATCTGAAGGGCTGTGGGTTCGGTTCCTGGTCGGGGCACAAACCTAGGTTTTGGGTTCAGTCCCAGGACTGGGAGCATATGGGAGACAACCAATCTCTGCTTCTCTCTCACACCGATGTTTCTCTCCCTCTCCCTAAAAGCAATGAAAAAAAAGTCCTTAGGTGAGGATTAATAAGTAAAAATTTTAAAAAATGGGAGTGGGAGGGACTCAATGTGTCTATCAAAGGGCAATGTGAAGGATATTTATGATGAAGATCTTCTGTATCTTAACTCTATCAACATCAATATCCCAGTGGTGGTATTAGTTTGTAAGGTGTAACCCTTGGGAAATTGGGCAAAGGGTACACAGAAGCGAAGACATTGGCCAGTTATTAGCTACACCTTATGTAATACAATTTAGTTTGGAGTGTGGTCCTAGGACCCCTTACATCAGAATTGCTTATTGAAATGCATTCCTTATTACCCCAGAGTGTACTGACTGGGTACATTCCCTGGGCTTAGCTGCCAATCTGTATTTTTAACCAGACCGCAGGTTATCTTAGACACTGGAAAGCCACTGTTCTAGTAGCCTGGACTACTCAAAACCAGCCAGAACAACACATCCATCATGTCCTTTCATAAAAAGGCCACTCTTGTTGACTCAGCGTTCTCGAGAGCATAATACCCAAGGTTCCTCCACTGGAAAACTATGGGGTGACATGTGCATCAGTAATAATGAAAGTGAACCCTTTGTTTCATTGGTCTTCTGGCTGATGGAAGCTTGCTTTTCTGCTTTCTGTCCTCGGCAGAAGTTTACTGCCTCCAGCATACTCCGCACACACATCAGGCAGCACTCCGGGGAGAAGCCGTTCAAATGCAAACACTGTGGCAAGTCGTTTGCGTCCCATGCTGCCCACGACAGCCATGTCCGCCGATCACACAAGGAGGACCAGGGCTCCTCCTGTAGCATCTGTGGGAAAACCTTCCCAGATCAAGAAGCCTTCTGTTCCCACATGAAGTTTCACGAAGATGACTAGCCCTCAGAGTTTGGGGACGGTGTGAAAACTAAGAACTCAGATTCTGTCTTTATTTTTCTTGTTTATTTGTGTGTTGTATGAACAAATGATAGTTCCACTGAGATAAACTGAAAAATGGAACTGACCATGAGTTAATCTCTCATCTTTATGTGATTCATTTTAAACCCTTAGTTCCCAGCCCTCCCCCATCACGTGACAAATGTCTGTTAATAATTCGGTTGGCCCCACACTGAATTACTCAGAGGACACAGAAGTTACTCATTCACTCCACCATCTGTGGCCTTTACCAATTGGGAAAGAAAAATTATTACCAAACAAAGAGGCTAAAATGATTTCAATAGACTAAAAAAACAAATGTATTTATGTTGCTCTAGTTTTAAGCCTGGTTTCATGCTTGATGAATGGACAAATAAAATTTTTGAGGTTTTTTTTAAATTAACTGGTTCACGACAGTATATAGAGTATAAAAAAAACACTTGTTTTTTAAAATGTGCCATATAAGTTATCACAAGGCTGATGTCAGGGTGTGAGGAATAGTCTCTTCTATGTTCAGGGAGACAGGAGACTCAACTCGTGGGTGATAATGGCCACCATTTATGGAGTGTTAACCCTGAATTCACCACCATACAAATGAGAAGGCTGAGGCCAAGAATGAGGAACTGGTGCCTCCGAGGGACAAAGCCAGCTCCACCTGACTCCACAGCCTGGCCTCCTACCTAGCCAGTGTGCTCAATTCATGCTTCCTGCTAAGGAGCTAGAGGTAGCATTTTTCTACTAATGATCCCATTCTGCCCTATATTGAGGAAAGTAACAACAAACTTTTAGATATTTATGCAGAAGACCAGCACGAGCAGAATAGAAATGCTCGGTAGGCTACCTAGCTACTGGATCACATGGTTCTATTGACGGCCTAGGATTTTTCTCCACCCTTTATCCACGGTCCGCGTCTCAAAATGGAGCAAATTCAGCATGGAACAGATGCTCCTTCCAGAGGGAGGCTCCCAGCTGTGGCCCAGTCCTTTGAGACAGCCAGAGTGTGCGGGGAAAAGCAGTGACAGATCTTCCTCTAGGGGATGCTTAGCTGCGGCGATGGGGTCCGAGCCATTTTTCCTAATGGGAGTGTGTCCTGTTGTGTTAGGGCTGTTTTGGTTCCTGTTAATTAAGTCAGAACTATGGTTGGGAAAAGAATTGGGGCTCATCTTGTCATCAGGCAGCCTCTCCTTTGACTGCTAGTTCAAATTGTATTTCTTACTGTTCATGGGTTTGAGCATTGTTTTAAAAAGCAAACAGCAAAGCAAGAGATCAGGATCTGGTGTGATGTCAGTTTTTTTTCATTAGATGAATAATTCAAATTAACCACTCTGTGTTTTGAACCAGAATGGTAGCAAAGAAGGTAATTTTTCTGTTTCCTAATGGACACTCTAAAATGCATGCACGCAAAATAATACTTTATGTGGATTGTGCATGCCCACACTAATGGGAAACTGGAGACAGTCGAATAAGCTTTGGTCATATTGATCTGGTTACATATATGAAATTTGGTTTGGAAAATACAGTCAATTCATGACATCTTTCTTTAGTAATTACCTTAAGCCCTCTTTGTTTAAAATGTGTATTTTGTCAATTTCTAAACATAATTTGGATCAACTTATAATAATACAAAGTAGACTAAGACAGTCAAAGTAGGAGACATGCCACCACATAGAAAATAGAATACGTTAATATAATTATGCTGGCTAAAGATTGTTGGAACATAACAAATAGGATACAGGTTTCGGAGTTGGACACACTTGTCTTTGTTCACCATGTCCACATCGTATAATGTCAGACACCTCATTTAATTGCTGAGGTTTAACATCGTCATTCATAAAATAAGTATTTTGTAGTAGGGTGTTGTGAGAATTAAATAAAGTGCAATGACTTGTATTCTGCATGATACTTAATAAATCCATTTCCTTTCTCTTAACCAGCCAAGGCAAAAGGGAGACAGAGTTACACAACTTTTATTTCTGATATATATGCTTTCCCTCAATGGTCCTCCAAAGTGCAGTTTCTGGACCAGCAGCATAGCATCACCTGGGAACTTGTTAAAAAGGCCCAATTGAATGAACATCTACTGAATGAGAAATTACAGGCTTGGGGCTCAGCAATCCGTATTTAAGTTTAAAAACCATCTCTTTATTTGATGTATCCTCCCAGTCCCTGCAGAGCAGTGGGTAAAACTGCGTAGCTAAGGCGGCTTAGCAGAATCACAAAGCTGTTCAGTTGGGAGAAACCAGCAGAATGCAGATTACAGATAGAGCTCCTTCGGGGACTCGGGTACCAGCAGAACTCAGACATCATTTTCCTGTTGGAACTGTGGAACAGCTACAAGCCCGGCCAGTCGAATTTAGGGACCATCTCTCAGTGAATGTCTCTGCTCATCTTCCTTTTCCCTCCTTGAGTCTCTGTCTGATGATGTATCACCTATTCATTCATTAGACTAGAAAATATATACAAGAAGGGACATCTGAGCCATGGAAAAATAGCCCGGCTCAGAGTGGCACCCATGATGTTGATGAAGCTCTTAATGGACCGTTAGGGTATCATAGAAATTGGGGTGTCCAAGGGAAGTCAGAATGAACAAAGCTATCAAAGTAGACAGACACTTGGGGCCCCCATGGGGCCAGCAGTCGGCTCAGCATCATGGCCGTGAAGTCATGGCTCACTTTGCCACCACAGGGCAAGCAGGTCGGGGTTGCAAGGAATTGCCGTTCACAGCATATTAAAGTCTCGAATCCTGTCCCAGACTGTCATTGCTGGGTCTGAGTTTGAGATGAGAGGTTGCACGTTGTTTCTTTCGGTCATGGAGGATGCGAGCGCTTTCAGCACACCCTGTGACGTCCTGGGGGCCATAGTTGCACTGGATTGTTTTTTTATGGACCTGACCCACATTCCAGAACAGATTTATACAGTGAATTCTTTTAACAGAAATATTTAACTAGAATATCATGTCAAAACACTTTCATTGACATGTCAAAAATAGAAAAGTCAAAATTTTAAAAGAAAATATAGTGTTAAGAATAATATAAAATAGAAACTTAGTCCACATTGATCACCTTTTCATAAAATATGGGGATCTCAGAAAACAATTTTCTACATTGTTGTAAGAGGTATTATTCAGCTTCCATTTATTGTTGCAAAGAATTTTCGTTGCTCTGTTGGCTTAAAGTAGCTTTCATAAAACTAAAATATTTTGAAGTGAGATAGCCAGCCATAATCACAGCTAAGGTAGACAGTGTTTAAGGAGAAGATTATGGTCTTATTTGTGTATATAGTCTCAGGATAAAATATTCTCACTGTCGTTCATCTGACATTTTCTCAGGATTTTTGTAATCATGTATTAAAAGGTGGCATAAATTGGGGGGGGTTGTGAAATTTGTTTCAGATTTAGTACTTTGTCAAAAATGTTTGCTATCAAGAAAAGATATCAAAGGGATTGAAATTTCATTCTTGATTTTTATAAAATGATTTAAAATGCTGTGTTCTTCCATTTACTTACATGGTGTGATCTATTTGACATTTATATCTCTATATCAATTATTTTTAAAATGCTAATAAAAATGTTAGGTAAGACTTCAGGGCCACATGTGTGATTCTTCCCCATTCTTAACCAATTAGATGCTGCAAGACAAGGAAGGCCAAACGGGGTGCGCTGCTCACTGGAGCTTGTTTTAACGACAGGATTTTTCCTGATCTTCACCTCTGATTATTTTAAGACTGAGTACTTGAGCCTGGGAAGGTAGGCGGAGTCCTCCTGGAGAATTCTACTCTCCTGGGTTATCTGATTTAAAGGTACAGGAGCCAACATCTCCTAAATTTGATTTTGCAAATCTGGTGCACTAAGGATGGCAGGGAGGGTGTCTTCCCTGGTTGTTCCAGGTTCTTGCTTACAGTGGGGCTGCTATCAATCCCTTCAGCCACAACGCCCCCTGGGCAAGGGGAAGGCAGGCCTAACTCAGTAGCAGGAGGGCCTGAAATCTTCAGGGGGATTAGGAGTTTAAGGCTGGGCAGTCAAGAGAAGGCAGGATGGGATTCAAATCTTTTCCTTTTGCCAAAAGGGAGGACAATGCTGAAGATAGCCCTTAGAAATGAAAACCAAAACCCCGTAGACTATCCACAGCTCTGGGAGCCTGGGGATCCTGAGGGTGGTAGGATTTGAGAGGGAGAGGAATGCAAATGAAGAAGTGGGTGATTTTAATCTAAATTACTTGAATAACAAATACAAAGTGTTGAGAAACACTAAAAGTTGGGGGGGGGGATGAATTAATTACAGAAATACTTAAGTGCAGAATACGGGAATTTCCACAACCCCAAATGTGTTTCAGATGTGAAATGAGAAGAGTGGGGACTCATAGACAAAACCAAGGGGGGCGTGGAATCCGGGGAAGAAGGGAGGGTATAAATGCAGACAACTGTACTTGAACAACAACAAATATTCTAAAAAGTGTGTTTGTGCTTACAGCTGTTTACCTATTGGGCCTCTGAGCTGATGTCTGGCACCTAACTGTCCAATAGTAGCTGACATCCTGCCAGATGCAGAAGCATATTTAATCCCAAATAGAAGAGGCTTGTTGGTAGTGAAGGATCCTTATCAAGCTATAGCCCAAGTTTCTCAAGCTTGCCTAAGGATGAGAATCCCCTCAAATTCATATTAAACCTCAGGGCCCCAGGACCCTGCTCCACACCACTGAATCCCTGGGTAAGGTGAGGGTTAGTGAGCACCCAGGTGGTTCTTATCAGAAAAACATCAATCATGTTGAAAAGATGCTCTCGCTGTAGTATCTGCTCAATGATAAATGCTGAGGAACAGGGCTGGAGCAGGGACAGGAGGCTTGGGATGCTTCAAATGAAGTTTTATTTTTCTAAGAATCTCAGGAAGGTTTTCTGGGTCTTGGAGGTTTTTAAAAACTAAGGAAGAAAATGAGTAAGTGAATTTAGGGTCAAAGAACACAACTACGCAATAGCCAAGAGGTGGAAGCAACCCAAATGTCCGTCAACCCATGAGTGGATAAGCATGTGATCTGTATACACAGTGGGTATTATTTCGCCTTGAAGGACATTCTGACACATGCTGCTTACATAATGGGTGAAACTTGTGGACATTATGAAATAAACCGGTCACAAAAGGACAAATATTGCGGTCAAATCGTAGAGACAGAAAGCAGAATGGCAGTTGCCAGGGGCAGGGAGGGCAGGGAGGGGAAATTTTCGTGGGTAGAGTTTCAGTTTTGCAACATGAACAAAGTTTTCAAGCTGGATGGTGGTAGTGGCTGCACAACATGTGAATGTACGTAGTGCTACTGAACTGTAAACTTAATGGTAAGGTAGTGAGTTTCATTATGGGTGTTTTACTGCAATTTAAAAAATGAGACTGCTGGTAGAAAGAGGTGTCCTTGCTTTCAAAAGTTTACACCACTTCGCTTTTACAAAAGACCTGTATTAGTACCTATTTTTGCTAACTCAAAGAAATACACACAAGATTTTTTGCTTCGAAGAAAAAAAGGCAAAATGTGAGAACAGTGTTCAGGTTTGTTTCGCAGCGAGCTGTCACAGAGGCAGCGCACACCCGGAGCTGCCGGTGTGGCTCCCCGGGCCCTTCCTAGAGAGCCACGCACAGCATCCAGCCCCAGGGCTCGGAACTGGGCCTGTGAGCACCTGCGCTTCATCTCCGCTTATTCTGTGCATATGCCAGCAAATTGGTCCTGAAGTAAGTGCTTCTACATGTTAGGCCGTTTCAGCTTACCAAAGATTCCGCGGGAATGAGCTAACTTCAGACAGGGGGCTAACAGGCACTACAGGCGGACGAACCACTGTGAGTTCTGGGGTTCTGAAAGTACCACCCTGATGGAACGCCTTTCCTGATCTCGGAATGGCCGGCCCCGGGCTATCCAGTCTTTGTTCCCGATCTCCTCCGACGTGATCTCAGCAAGCACCCGCTGTAATGTGAGGGCCAGACGCTCCCTATGTCCCGAGAGGAGCTTCACTTTCACGGTGTTGACCCCAGGCCCTCTGTCTAAGTGGCTACCTGTCAGTTTTCATTTTAGCTCCACCTTTCTACCTAAAGGACTGCTGACCACCAGCCGGCATATTACCTGTATTGATTCTCTCTAAGAGCAGTCAAGGCGGAGGAAGAGACCATAGTAAGGCAGCCCTGAGCTCTTAGCAGAGTGGGATCGTAAACGCCCCCATTAAAGGTTTCATTCAATAGCAATCTTTGCTAAAGTAAATGGACATCAGCTCCCCCACCCCCAACTAAAACGGAGGCCATTATCCATGGGCAGAGAGCACTGGGCTGTGACAGTATCAGTTTCCACATTTTCAAATGATTCCTTTAATGAAAAGCTGCATTCTTTTCAGGCCATAAAACACCGAGGAGAAGTCTATTCATTTAGCTATTGTACATATTAGCTTATTTATTTATGGCTAATGCTGCCATCAGCATTCCCTGGGTGGAGCATTAACTCACTCAATGATTGGTGGACAAACTGCCAGAAAACAGATATGCTAAATTGGTTTGCATGCAGCAAGTGC
Organism: Anoura caudifer; assembly: GCA_004027475.1. Classification (NCBI taxonomy): domain Eukaryota; kingdom Metazoa; phylum Chordata; class Mammalia; order Chiroptera; family Phyllostomidae; genus Anoura; species Anoura caudifer. The sequence continues at coordinate 24,417 of PVKU01012042.1, forward strand.
AGCGTATTGCTATTATGTGGAGCGATTTAAGTTTATTTTTTCATTTCAGATGCAAATACACTGTCTTTATACTCTATTTTCAATCATTCATCTCATGTAAAGCATTTTATACTTGCATGTCTATTTCATCCAGAGGTCACAAAGATTTATTTTCAACCATGTTCTTACCAAATAAACATACTCAATCACTTAACCAAATCTTTAGTTATTTAAAGATCTATACCACCAAATCATGAGTTCTTTTATGTCAAGAAACATCTTTCCCACCCTGGCTGGTGTGGCTCAGTGGATTGAGCGCTGGCCTGTGAACCAAAGGGTTGCTGGTTCGATTCCCAGTCAGGGCACATGCCTGGGTTGCGGGCCAGGTCCCCAGTTGGGGGCATGTGAGAGGCAACCACACATTGATATTTCTCTCCCCCTCTTTCTCTCTCCTTTCCCCTCTCTCTAAAAATAAATAAATATTTTAAAAAAGAGAAACATCTTTCCCTTCTTGCCCTCTCTTCTCCCTTCTTCCCTCTGGTCCTTCTTTCATGAAATAATTACTGAGCAGCTAATGGGGACCACTATCATGGGATCCCTCTTGTCATGCCCAGCAGGGATTCACTGGCTGCTGATAGAATCAATTTTGTTGGGGAAAATAGTGTCTAGTCCTAGTGTCATCGTGGGATTTAGGAAAGGAACTGGGACCTCTAAGTTGGTGTTTTCTGAAGGTTAGGGTTCAGAACTTGAACCCTATTTCTGTCAGTGCAGGTCTAAAGATAGTGTTAAAAGTTCCATTGCCTTCGCTCCTTACGGCTATCTTGCACGCAGAGTGGCAGGCGGAAGGAATGGAAGTGCATGCAGCGAAGCGCAGGTGTCCTTTCGTTCAATTATCCCCCACTGGCTTTTTTGTGTTTTTGTTTTTTGGTTGTTGTTAGGTGAGACATAAATGTAGAGAAAGGCCTCCAAAGAAAGGCCTCCAAAGTCATTTGTTGCTGGACCTTCAAATAAGGTTCTGCCAGAACAAATGGGGACAGAAAGACTGCCGTCAGTCCCACCAGCGTGTGAGCCAAAGAAGATGTAAAATTATTTCCAGTTTTGGCCTCCAACCCTGAGCCCCATGGGTGATTTGACCTCCCTGGGTGTCCGAGAGGGGTGGGTCTGCATCTGACTCAGGCTGCTCTCCTCCTGATGCTCCTTGCTGCTCCTGTGTCCTCTGGGAGCTTCACAAGCTCCCTCCCTTCCTAGTCTTCATCTGTAAGTGTCCGGAGCTGGCACGGTCCTCGCAGCGCCCCTCCGTCCCTGTCTTGGCTGGTCGGCCGGCTCCCACTGCCTCTGCACCCTGGCAATTCCTACATTGCCATCTGACTTCCTACTTGGAATCTCCATGTGTGTCTTGGAGGCAACCAATTTTGACATGTCTAAAACTAAACTTAAGGTCTTTCCTAAAATGGCTTGGGAATGGTGCCACCACCTACTGTCCCAGAAACCTGGTGGTCACACCCCAAGTCCAGTTTGCATGATTTATCTCAGAAGCCTAAGGCCCATCCACCTGAGGGGAATGAGAAGACAGTTATTGCCTCCGTCCTGCCCTTGGCCCAGACCATTTCCTCCCAGCCAGAGGCATCTTTACAAAGCACAAATCGCTTATCACTGCTTTTGAATAGCTTCCCATTCATAGTCCAAAATCGTTAACCTTCACCTTCAAGGCCTCCCATTTCATCCTGAGACGCAGATCCCTTAGATTCTAAGGCTTAGAACCTGTGCTCTGACCACATCAGATTTCTGAGAGTTTCTTTAACCAGCCAAGCTACTTTTTGCCCTAGGACCTTCTCTGATTGTTGCCCTTCTGCCTGGAACACTCTTCCCCCTTCTAGAATCCAGCTTTGAGTGCTGACTGCCTGGATTTGGAGCTAAGCCTCTGCTATTTAACCATTTGTGTGACTTTTAACTTACATGTTTCCTTATCTGTACAATGGAAGAAATATAGTCCTTAGCTAATTGGGCTACAATAAGGATTAAATAAAATCAGGTGCCTAATCTTATCCTTAATGTAATGAAGGCCACTTTTTATGTGTTTAATAAATGTTAGATATTAATATCAATATTTTCTTGTGTGTTTCTTTTCTTTTTTTATTTTAAAAGATTTTATTTATCTGTAGAGAGGGTAAGGGAAGGAAAAAGAGAAGGAGAGAAACATCAACGTGTGATTGCCTCTCACATGTCCCCTACAGGACCTGGCCCGCAACCAAGGCATGTGCCCTGACTGGGAATCGAACCTGCCACCCCTTGGTTCTCAGGCCAGTTCTCAATCCACTGAGCCACGCCAGCCAGGGATTCTTTTGTTTTTCTAACAAGCATAGTGCCCTGTATGTAACAGGTGGCTCAATAAATACTTATTAAATTAATAAATCAACAGTTTATGAAAGATGAGATCAGCCCTCCTCTTTATTGTCATTCTTGTAAAACCCAAATGTCCCTGTGGAAGAGTGACAGCAGCCACCCAGGTATATGACAACCTGGAGAGGGAAAGGCGAGGACACAAAGCAAGAGAACAGGTGGGAAGCGCAGCCTGTGTGAAGACACAGAAGGAAGAGACATCGCGATGATGGGGCTCTACCTAGAGTTACCAGGCAGAGAGATGTCAGCCCAGAGATCCGCCCGCTGTGACCTGAGGAGTGGGGGGCAGGGTGGGAAGGTATTAATTCAGGCACCAACAGGCATGGTGCTTCGAGCTAGAGAGGCCCAGCCCAGTGGGTTAAAGAGAACACACCACCCCGTGATGCCCTGAGGATCCCACACGGCCACTTTCTAGCCACAACTAGACCTTGTCACTTTCGTGGCCTCAACAGATTCTCAATCTCGCTGGTAGTCGGAGGGCACCCTTGTTCTGCTAGGTCCAGTACACAGACTGGGCAACTCTTAGAAAGCAATCGGGCCCTGTGCACCGAATGCCTTAAG